>CM053788.1:212383730-212638730 GCA_028749045.1 Cupressus sempervirens | reverse complement strand
CATAATCATTTTTTATTTTCTAATCATTTTCATATAAAGTGTTTAAAACATTAAAATATCAAAATCTACATATCAACATTAATATCTAATCAAATGATCCAACTAACATTCTAAACATATCATAATCCATTTCCTATAATGATGAAATTTTGAATCTATACTATTAAATTACCCACCATGAACATTAGTTCCAAATACATATCTTAGGTCAAAATTACCAAAATGTAAACATCACAACTAGTATCATTTGATTTGATTAAATATAGTTTGATTACTATTAGTACCCTACTATCATTATGAGATAATACATTATAAGGTGTATCTATCATGTTAGGTAATTAGGATGTTTGCATAGTCACATAGTCTCAAAATCAATCATAGAATAAAACCATTACATTTTATTGGGCCATAAAAGCTATCCTTGTGAATATCCACCTAATACTACTTTCACAATAATTAACTTGTTAAATTACATTAGATTGAGTTCTACCATTTAGACCCTTATCCAATTTGATAACAATTTTCATCTATGACTATTAGTAATATCATAAGGGTGGGTGTTGATTCATTTTTCCATAGTAACCATCTAATTCAATTATCCTAATAGGACATAAAATATCTTGAACCCATTGACATATTTTCTAAGTTATGAAATCTTGAGTCTTTATATTATAGGGTCACAACTTATCAACCCAATGTAATTATGAATAGGTTACTTAGCACTATATGTTTGTGTGTGTGTGTGTGTGTGTGTGTGTGTGTGTGTGTGTGTGTGTGTGTGTGTGTGTGTGTCTCAATAAGATCTAAGGTTCATTATTGACAAGGAAAATACCAATCATGACATACCTAGATCCCAAAACCTTCTTACCATCGTTCGAACATAAGGTGTATGGTAACTATATATAATTTACATTCCATGCATAAGAGATAGAAACATGACATCTCATCTACTTATTCTTCCTAGCTCTAATAGTATTTGTGTAATTAATATTTATAATAGGGTACTAAGGAAGGGGCCTTACATTATGATCTTCTTATACTTCTCTCCCTTTGACAATAATGATAAAGGTTCCACCCAAAATATGAGTCACCTCTACATAAATCTCCAACATTTCCTTGACCAACTACTCCCACCTAAAGAGCAGTCTCGATTACATCAATGCATAAAAAGATATATAATGAGTATAGTAGATTGATGTAGTAATAAAATCTTAGTTCTTATTTGGTAGAGGAATGACCCTAGATTACTTCTCAAATACTCAAAAGAATCTTTAGGTAACGAATTTATGTATACATCTACAACTTGTTCCTTTGGGGATATATAATCCATCCTTCTTTCTCTTAGACCTTTTCCCTTAGAAAATGACACTTAATTGCAATGTGTTTTGTCTTGGGATGTTGGTTTGGATTCTTTGATATACTAATGACACTTGTATTATCACAATAAATAGTAATTGGTCTTGTAACCTTCTTATTTGGGTAAAAGCACAAACTTGTGTTACCCTTTTGTAAAGGAAAAGGCTAACAAAAGTATAACTGTTTACCTTCAATGACATAAAATTGGTATTATTATTTAGAATTTGAAAATGAAGTAAAGTAATGAAATGTGTAGAAATGAATAAAATTTAGGATAATAATTTTTAAAAATTATTTGGAATAAGAATTGATATATTTTTCTATTTTTTATAGATAATTTTTTAGTTGCTGAAAAACACTAAAAATTAGAGGTTTAGTTCCCACCACAAAACTATATGGAAATAAACTCATTTTCATTTAAACTCGGACTATGTTATAGATAAAATATATAGCTAGAATGATAAAAAATAAAAACTGACTTTAGACCTATATTTTTTCTTTTATAATGATTTAAATTTCAAATCACATGAAATTGATAGTTTCATCTCCCACCACATTTTTCAAAACAAATCTATTCTAACTAGAAGAAAAATTATACATTCTAAAAGAGGACTCTCTCCTCTAGAACATCATATAATTTTAATTTTTTTTTATATGATTTAATATTTTTTTTCTTTCTCATAATGGACATATTTTCAAGTGTTATAATATGTCCTTGTAGAATTTTTTAATTACAATATATTATGTCTAATTAAAACACTATAAAATCTATGTGAGAATATTCTTGACTTTTAGCTCTATAAAATGGTGTTTAGATGTTACTAAAATAATATCATAAAAAATAGTAAGAGTTATTGAAATGTCAGTTTTATGAAATAATTTTATTTCTTTAACTTAATTGAATACAAACCAGTTTAAAACATGCATTTAATAGACATTTCAAATTGGAAAAGTGTGAGACTATATATAACTTAGCTAGAATGAATTTATCTAGATCATATGTTTGAGAAAAAATGATTTTTGGATAGAAATACTCAAATTTAGTCATTTTGATAAGTCAGCCTGAAAGGTGACACAACTTTGTACTTTTACCCATTTATTCCTTTTGAGATTTGATTAATCTTAATTTCTTCTAAACAATTACTTTTGTAAGATACGTATTCTAATTACCCTATAGATTGAGATATACAATTTTATTTTTTCATTGGTCCAAGAAATAAATCTTCCTCCTAGAAAGGATGCTCCACCACTTCTTATTTTTTGTCACCAAAATTACCTTCCCAAACTACATTAGTAAAAACTTTTTTTAAAAATCACTATTTTGAGGATACAAAAGACCACAATCAATTATCACTTTAAGATATCTAAATATTATCTTGACTACCACCAAATGTGCTTCCTTCAAACTTAACTACAATCTAGCAACTATCCCAACTACATTATCTCTATCAATTTTATTTTGTATAATATAATGTAAATTTCTAGTCATATATCTATATAGTGTCTCATTAACTAAAGTTGAAATGTCATCCTCTAACAACTTATACCCTATGACCATAGGTTTACCTACTTCTTTTGACTTTTCTATACCAAAAGTCTTCAAAACTTCATTGATATATTTGAATTAACAAATGAAAATTATATCTTCCATTTGTATCACCTATAATCGAATAAATAATTTTATCTCACCTATCACAAAAATTTCAAATTATTTCCTCATTTATTTAGGAAAATCCAAACTTATATATCATCATCTCGTCAAAACATAATATCATCCATGAATACTTTAGCAATCGGCAATTTGTCACCTCCTATCTTCAAGTACAAATTGATATCTTTACTTGTTCTTTTGGAACTAATCTTTACCAAGTATGATTTAACCTTTCATACCATTCCCTTTGAGATTTCCTTAAAGCATATAAATCTTTCTTTAGTTTTCAAACCATATCCTCATCTTCTAATAGAGAAAACTCATAAGGTTGTTCAATGTAAACCTCTTCTTCCAATACAACATTCATAAAAGTAGATTTCATAGCAATATGAAAGACTTTAAAGTCCTTATAGTTTTTCTAGGCTAGAAACATCCTAACACCTTAAAGTGTACTCACTATTGAAAATTTTTCACCATAATCCAAACTTTCTTCTTGAGCGTATCATTTACAAACCAATCTCTCTTTGTTCTTGTCAATTGTACCATCTTCATTAGTGTATTCTCGATGAACCACTTTGTACCAACTTCATTCTTTTTTTTTGGTCTAGGATCTAATGTCCAAGTATCACTCTTGTCAGTCCGATCAAGTTCATCTTCTATTTCCTTCACACAATCATCACTTTTCAAAGCTTTATCCATTGTTCTAGGCCCAAAACTCAAAAATCAAATAGGGACTTTCTCCAAACTTCCTTCTAGTATATACCCATGTATTCTTGTCTCAAATTATCTGATTTGAAAAATGATTCAACTTTACATACCTTTTTATTATTGGTTTAGGCCTTTCTTCTTCTTCTTAATTTACTCGTTGCACTAGTTAAGTTTCTTCACTGTTATGCACAACAATATCTTGTACTTGAGGTCATATATATATATCACATCCTAACTCTTTTCAATTTCTTTCTTGTTTAAATCATCATGAACTTTACATATTCTTATAAATTCATCTACCTTCACATTATCAATTTCAACCATCTTATCAGTCCTTTTGTTCCAACACTTGTATTCTTTGCTCTTTGTAGAATAACTAGTTTCTTTCTTGAGTTGTACCTAGTTCAATGTATAAACTACATTACTTATTGCTTCTCCCTAAAATACCATTGCAACATCTCCTTGTAGTAACGTAGTTCTTATAGCATCAATAATTGTTCTATTTCTCTTTTATGCTATACCATAATGTTGAGTAGTTCTTGGAGTTGACAATTATCTTTTAATTTCTTTCCTATCACAACAGTCAATAAAATCCCAAAAAGTATACTCACCACCTCTATTAGATCTTAGACACTTAAGATTCTTATCACTGTCTTTCTCAACTAGTTTTTTATAAATATTTTGAACTTATTAAAAAATTTATGATTTTTCTCTTAAGAAAGTAACATACATCATTCTAGAGTAGTCATCACTAATATCAGAAAATACTTATCACCATGATAAATTTTAGTTATGATAGATCCACATAAATTAGTGTGCACCAAATATAAAAGTCTTGGATGTGTAATACCCCAAAATTGGCTCATTGCCATGATAACCAATTCTAGTCTATTTTTGATCAACCCTGAAGACCTATCTCATTAGACAATTCTCATTTTGATTGTCACTAATTGACTTAATTGTCAAATGTAGAAAACCTAGATATGCATTAATCATACTCTCTATTTAATTCCCAAAGTATTGACTCGTATTAGTCACATTAAACCTATTGATTAAGATTTGATTTAATTATTAAGTATTTATACTTTAATTAGATTAAATCATCACCTAAGGCTGATGTACTAAGGGATTAAATTTATTTAATTTAATAATTGTGTTTATTTTTAATTAATTAAATATGATTATTCAATTAAATAGAAAATGCATTTATGAGATCATATCTCACATTATTAAATTAAATAATATCTTCAAAATCCTCTCTTCAGTTCTAAATGGAAACTCTAAGTGAACTATTTCTCGAATTGGAATCAATCTAGTTAACTTGATCTCACACCCATGACAAGTTCAGTTAACTACTCATCACACTCAGATTAGAAATAGTTCACTTCACCTGCACAAGGAAGTTTCCATCTTAACTGAGTCTTAGCTTCAATCCCAACTGTTGATCTAAGTTGATCTCACCTATTGGTTCCAGGAATTCTATTTAAGAGGCTTATAATTCCTCATCAAGCGGGTTAAATTGAATTTCTATTGAAACTCTATTGAATTGTGCATTTATTTACTCATTATAAGCATGCACTTTCATTTCTTAGATTAAGAATCATTTTAGTTCTAATATTCATACATCTAGTTTATCTTACTTTATATGTTCTTAGATTAAATGCATATCTCATTTTAGAATAATTACACTCATATAGGCTTAATCGAATTTAAATCCTTCATTCTAGCATGGTCTGATTGCCTCTACCTCAAATATGAGAGCATAAGTAGGCAAAATCCACCTAGATAGAAGGAAACAGGTTGCCTTGCAGAGTTTTGCTCGAATGAACAATCTCATGTTCATCTCAGGATGAATCCGCATATAAGGATCATCTTGAAGTGTGTGTGTTAAATAGAGGCCACATTGCATGCATACATTTATGGCACCCACCGTGGGGCCAAGGAAATCAATTTCTCTGGCCTCATCTGCATTTTTTTCTATTATTTTAGCATTCTATCTGTACTGTTCTATACAGATTCTCAAATTTTCATGCGAGAAATTTCATTTTTACACAAAGATTTGAAGAGTCTCGCATGAATCTATACACTTTCTCATGCGAAAAAGTGCCCCATTGCACAAGTCTTTGCGCGACACCTCATTTTCTCGTGTGGCTCAGTGAAAGATTTTGCACAAACCTGTGCATAATTTCATGTGGTACAGAGCATTTGTTCATGCAGGTCTGTGTATGATTTTGTGTGGTACAGAGTATTTCTTTGCACGGGTTTGTGCATGATTTTGCACAAAATTTTACAATGACAATACAAAAGATAATTTTTCTAATTTTTTAGATAAAATAATATATATATATATATATATATATATATTTTTTTTTTTTAAAGTATAAAATGAATTTTAATTTTTGATGTTTTCATAGGTTTTGACATTTTCTGAGTTTTTTTATGGGTATAAAAAGGAACAAAAAAAGTTAGATGTTAATCTCTCCCATAGTTAAGCTTCTGTTTGACTAACACATTTTCTCTGAAGCATTTTTATTTCATTTTTTCTGATTTTCTATAGCATAGCAATTGTCTACAAGATGTTTGATGAAGACTCCTTTATACAAACTCTCTAAACATGAACTGAGTATGTGTTTGCAGGATGTTGTCAAAGATACGTTTGTTGAAGATCAACATTAAAACCCACTAAACAATGTGTTTTCTTTCTTGCTTTCAAAACATAGATTAATTAGGGCTTGTGAACTTCCTAGGGTGCAAGACAAAAGAATAGGGGATTATTCTCTTCACCACTTGCAGGTCATGACCAAGGGTGAATCAGAAACCTAGACACTTCTAAAAGATGGCATTTCGAAGAAGGCAAGTAGCTTAGTGGTTCTCTAATACGGGTCTTTTTCTATGAAGGATGATGGTTTCCTTTTAGGGAATCAAAATCTTAAGAAAGGACAAGTTTGGACTGATTAAGTTAAGTTGGTAAATTAACTTGTTCTACATTTTTGGGCGAGGATATAAGGTAGAGGATTATGCTCTTTCCCCTTGAGGGAAATCAAAAACTCGGACCCTTAAATCCAGACCACTAGTCCAAGTCAATCCTTTAGAGGGCCTGCCAAAGTGATCCAACCTCTGGGAACAACCCAAGTGAGCACACTCCTTTCGCTAGAAATTTCAACTCACTCTAATAAAGAATCCTTGTAGAGAAAAAGACTCCAAGGCTGGATTAATTTCCTCTCCTTTACTCTTGATATCACATGTCAAGGAGAGGCTCCATCTATGCACTGGTCAGCACCAGCCCCTGGCTTGCTAAGCAAGTAGTGTACACTTTTAGATGTTGGTGTGGGATGCTAGCCTCAACTCCACTTGCGAAGCCACCGAGAATTAATACAAATAGAAGCCAAGTAAAAACCTCTTAGTTAGAAGCTACCTAGTTCACCTTCGAAAGGAGGCATAATCTTTGTGCAAGGAGGGGGTAGAATCTCTCCTATAGAACTCACCATAGGCATGCTACTAAACATTTGAAGGTGGTATACAAACTTTTCCCCTGCCACAAGGGTGTTCATTCAGCGTATACTATTGAGTCCTTTGAATATACCAAAAACATGGGCACCCTCTAGGGAGTGACATGGCTGTGTGAGGTACACACATGCACATAAGTTGTGGGACAAAGGTTTTTCCTTCTCTACCATTTTTTATTTCTAGGAATAAAGTGTGTTTGTTATCAAGTCCTAAATATGTCCAAACTTTCTTAAACAAACCACAAGTCAAGGCTCCCCCATCCCTCTGAGTTGCTTTGTCCTCAGTTGGGTTGTATTCGACTACTGCTTGTTTCCCGTGTCTGGTTGAAAATACTTTCCTTGTTCAAAACCAAATGTTGTTTAAAACACTTGAAAATCAACCTTGCTATCTATTTGAAATCTACCAAATGAACCAACAATCTGTCTAGAACTGTCTAAAATCTTCAAAGTCCCTTCAAAATCTAGTTCAGTTGTTAGTCTGGTTTCCATTTTCGCACATAGTTTGCAAACTTTTGAGTGAATACTTGTTGTCCTACCATTTCTTCATGTGACCTTGTCTAGGTTTTTGCATGAGCTTATGCAAATCTCCACATGAGATCTTGTAGTCTTGTCCTACTATCTACATTCTATTTTGCTTACAAGTCTTAGCATGTTTTTGCATGGTTCTGTGCAACTCTTAGTGGAAGTTTAAATTGTTGTTCTAAGTCTTCACCTATGCCTATGTACTTTCTCACACACCTCTCAGAGGATCTTTGTGCAAGATCTTGAGTCTAAACTATCAAGTTGGTCTATCAAAGCTATTTGCGCTCTATAGCAAGTCTATTCCTTGCATCAGTTTACTGCTTCTCTGTTTGAAAATAGTCCCAAATAGCGGCCTTTTTTTTAGCTAAAGATTCGTGACCCATACTTTGACTAGTCTTGTCTTTTAATTGTCTTAATTCTCATTCTTTAGTGCTTGTCATACTCTGCATTACAATAGTCATAATCTTTTGTTGTTCTTGCCTTCAAATTAGGCTATTCATGCCTTAGTATATAGCACTCTTATCTTGTCCTATTGAGACTACATTCTAGTGTGGTCCTTGTCTAAGCTTTTATTTTTTGTCATTGCCTATGACTATGGAAACTTGACTTATGTTCTAAAACTTGGTTGTCACTACTTGAAACATAGTACATCAAAATGGCTAACAAAAAATGCTCTAAATCCAATATTCCTAGTGAGGAAGAAAAGCTACTTATTGCAAACATGAAGCAAAAAATCCAATCAATGAGCATTCAACTTCAAAGACTGAAGGAGGAAGATGAAACATCATAAAAGAAATTCTCCTTGGGAGAAAATGTTCCTTCCTCCTATGACAACCAAAAATTAAATTCTTGTGATCTTGAATCCAAGATATCTGAGAACACTTCACAAACACCCAAGAAATCTAGAAATATATTTGAAGAAAAACTTTGGGAACCTAAACCAAAGTTTGATTTCACCCCTTTGGGAAGATCTTATGAATCAACTTTGGAAGAAATTCTTCAAAAGAAATTCATTGTGTTACCTAAGGTCACTTTGATGGGAGTTTCCTTTATGAGTAACTATTCTACTTATCATAGACATAATTTACATAAAACTCCACATTGTAAGGAGCTGAAAAAAAAGATCCAAGATCTCTTTGACAATGACATAATTTGAAAATCTAAGCTCTCATATACTATATATTTTACTCTCAAGAAGGATCAACCTCATGAAACCATGTCTAGTAATGGTTCAAATGCAACTTCTACTTCTTCTAACATACAACCACCTTCTAAATTGTCCAATCTTTCTAATACATATTCACCAAAAGAAGAACTTTCTACTCCCCTTGTTGACTATGTGCACCCTCAAGGACTACCTTTAAAAGAAACTCAAGTCAATAGATACTGGGCAACAAGTCTTTTCACTACCTTCATAGATCATACTTCTTCATGCCCTGCTATGCCTATGAATCCATTCCAAGTAATTTTGTTGCAGGAGCATGTTGCATGGGAAAATTAAATTTTTTTTTTTTTTAAAAAAAAATTGTGGAGGAGAGAGAAAGTGATGAAAATAGAAGGAAAAATAATTTAAAAAATAAAATAAGGGAAAAAGGAAAAAAGAAGAATAAAAAAAGGAATTTCTATTTTTGAGGTACATGGGTGGCATAAAAAGGAAAATAGTTCTCATTCCATTTATTGAAGTATGTAGGTGGCATCTTAGAAGTTTGTGGAAAGTTCCTTAAATCATGCATTTAATATTTGTTGTGATCCATAAAGGAAATGTAATTTTATAATTGGGCCACATGGTGGTACTTAGTTGTATTTAGGTGGAAATTCTAGAAAGTTGTAGATATTATAGAAGGTTGTGGATATTGTGTAGGTGGAATTCTAGAAAGTTGTTGATGAGTCATGCATTGGGTGTCAAGTGCCTATTTAAGGAAGGCTTATGTTCATTTGTAATCAAGCTCTTCAAATGTAATCTCTTGCATGGAAGTTGGAGAAGTAGAAGTTTGGGAAGTAGAAGTCTTCAAGAAAAAGCTCTTTTGTTGTAAGCTCTTCTAGTTGGAAGCTCTTTGTGAGGAATTTCTCTTATATTGTAAGAATTTGGATTCCTTTCATTTGGAGAATATTGTAATGAATTTCAAGTTTTAATAGATGCTTTATGAAGCATTTTGTCATCTCTTTATCTGCATCTTGTTGTGATCTTGGTTGTGAGTTGGTACGGGTGGTGTGGCCCTACATCAGTGGTATCAGAGTGGGAGTTCTTGAGCATGTGGACAGATCGCTGAACGTGAGGCAATTTGAACCAGGACCTTGAGTTGGGTGAAGTTTTTCAAGAAGTTCTTGATTGTGTAGACAAATTGCGACTATGAGGCAGTTTGCAAAAGGTTCTTGTGTTACACTAGATTTGTCTTCTAAAGAGTTGATTATGGAGAAGAGAAAGAAGAAGATGACTTTTGTGATTGGATGGATTCTAAGGATTCCTCAACTTGAGAAATTTAAAGCAAAAAATCAACAATTATTGCTAGTTGATTTACAAAAGCAAGTGAATGAATTAGAAGCTAAGTTGCAGAAATGAAGAGTGCATTACCAGAAAAGAGATGTTGATAATTCCTTGGATTTGAAAAAGAAAGAAGATCCAGTGGAGTATCTGCCATGTAGTACAAAAGAATAGCAAGAGGATGAAGAAGAAATCATTTGTGAACCTAAAGTTGAAGAAGATAAAAGAAAAGAGGAAGAGCATGAAGATAACCATATTTGTATGCAAGAAGTAGATGAAGGTGATTTGAAGACTAAAACAATGGAGGAAGAGTATAGTGCCTTAGTTGCAGATCAAGCAAGTGAAATTATTACATGCATTATTGATGACATGAAAGAGGCAAGCAAAGATGAATATGTCAAAGAGATAAATTCTTATGAATCATGGGATGTTGTCTTTGAGATGAGTTTGAAAGATATTGATGATGGTTTGCATGAGGATCTTGTTAGTGATGTGTGGTATGCAAAGAAAGATTGGTATGGTGTTGTTGGGTTTATTACATGTGTGATTAATTCAATAAGATTGGATGAGGATGAGAGTTATACTTGGATAGAGTTCATTGTAGAAGAGAGATTTTTGTAGCAAACACTTGTTCCAGCTAGGTGTTGGAAAAGAAGAAAGAAGGAAATATATTGGCACTAGCTATGTGTTGGAGGAAGAGAAAAAAAAAATGTCAATAGTGGCTACTTCATTTTGTGAATCCATATTCACAAAATTTTTCCTACCGTGGGAGTCGGATGTAAGAGCATCATGCATCAAGAAAAAAATGTGGAAGCCTTTAGAAGATGGTTGTATATCTTTCTTTTGGCATTAAAGTGTGGGACACACTTCTCTATCTTCCAGGGGAGTCTATTGCAAGAGTATCTTGCATGGGAAAATTAAATTTTAAAAAAAAAAAAAAAATTGTGGAGGAAGAGAAAGTGATGAAAATAGAAAGAAAAATAATTTAAAAAATAAAATAAGGAAAAAAGGAGAAAATAAGAATAAAAAAAGGAATTTCTATTTTCGAGGTACATGAGTGGCATAAAAAGGAAAACAGTTCTCATTTCATTTATCGAAGTGTGTAGGTGGCACCTTAGAAGTTTGTGGAAAGTTCCTTAAATCATGCATTTAATATTTTTTGTGATCCATAAAGGAAATGTAATTTTCTAATTGGGCCACATGGTGGTGCTTAGGTCTATTTAGGTGGAAATTCTAGAAAGTTGTAGATATTGTAGAAGGTTGTGGATATTGTGTAGGTGGAATTCTAGAAGGTTGTGGATGAGTCATGCATTGGGTGTTAAGTGCCTATTTAAGGAAGGCTTATGTTCATTTTTAATCAAGCTCTTCAAATGTAATCTTTTGCAAGGAAGTTAGAGAAGTAGAAGTTTGGGAAGTAGACACTTAGGAAGTATAAGTCTTCAAGAACAAGAACTTTTGTTGTAAGCTCTTCTAGTTGGAAGCTCTTAGTGAGGAATCTCTCTTATATTGTAAGAATTTGGAGTCCTTTCATATGGAGAATATTGTAATGAATTTCAAGTATTAATGGATGCTTTATGAAGCATTTTGTCATCTCTATGTCTCCATCTTTTTGTGATCTTGGTTGTGAGTTGGTATGGGTGGTGTGGCCCTACATCAAATTTTCCTTTTGAACTTCAAGAGCATATTATGTAGACTCCAGATATAGATTCAAATACAGATTCAGATACTCCCTTATCCTTGGAGTTGGTTTCATGTCAAGAGGACTACTTCAATGATGAAGAAACAAGTGTTGATCAAGACCAAGATTCCTTCATCCCCTTTCAAATATTCCAAGATCTCATGCCTCCATCTCAAGAGCCACTTAGTCCTCCATCTCCCATTTCATCCACCTCTACTAAGCAAGATCAAGATATTCCTTCCACCACCCTTAAGGAGACTATTAAAGACCAAGAGAAGGATACTTTTCCTATACTACTTAAAATTCCTTTTGAAGATAAAAGTGTTCCCTCACCCTCTTGTTCTACCTCACGACATTCACTTCCAAACTATGCTCAAGCTTTAAATACTCCTGTCAAAGGTATTGCTCCTATAATAGTTACTCATAAATCTATTGATGGCATTGGTCGTGTGGCTCACCCTAAAGATGCTGATATCCATACTCATGGTCCATTCACATTTTCTAAATCTATCCTTGGTCCCTATCCATCTAAGCTAAAATCTTCAAACCTTCCATCCATATTAGGAACTTATTTTCCTCTATCTTCTACTTCTACTCTTAGCCCATTACATGTTCCTCTTACCCCACCCCAAGATCAACAAAGATACACACACATAAACTATTCACATTCACCTTTCCATCTAAACTAGTCATATTGGCCTGATTCATCCACAAGTCCTAAGTCCTTTGGAAGCAATTTGGATTATCAACTCAAACACAAGTGCATGAATCCATTCTCAAAAGTTCACTATGTCTCCTCTAATCGACGTGTGAATGTCAAGAAGAAAAATACACAAAAGAGACCGCAAAGGTCCACTATTCAAAGAGCTCAACCAAAGAAAGTATGGGTTCTTAAATTTGTTATTGAAGAAATGCATTCCAAAGCATCTAATGAAAAATCAAAAGCTATATGGATTCATGAGTCTCTTTTGAAGGACTTGAATATTGAAAACAAATCAAAGTTGACATTTAAGCTTCCAAAGGCTTCCACTCCATCTTCTTCCCAACATCTTCCTAAAAAGGTTTCAAAACCTTCTACTCCACTCCTCTCCAAAATGGCTTTGCTACCTCATATATCTAAACCTCATACTATTTCCTCCATCATTCCACTACCCTTCGAGGTGTGTGTCAATGTTGATCTTGCCCACTTTTTCTTCTACCCTTGCACATCCCTTTCAATACCCTATCCCATTTATCTCATCCATAGCCTAAAACCTTATCCTCCATATATATTTTCTATTATCTCTCTTCCATTACCTTATCAGCATCTTTGAGTGTACCTTGCTATGGCCTTGCTTATCATAACTTATCTTTGTTATAGGCATTCTATCTAACTTGAGAAAGGCTTGAATTCTTTCCAAAAAATCTAAAAATACAAAAAGAAAAAAGAAAAAAGAAGTGCCTCAGTGAAAACCTAGAAATAGGTGCCTTGGTAGCAAAAGTCAAGAAAAATAAATCCATCCTATGGTGAAAACCACTTCTTGTGGCACCTTGGATAAATACCATGATGAAAACCTGGTAAATAGGTGTCATGCATAATTCTTCCATCCATGAAATCCTATCATGATCTTGCTTATCCTTTAGATGTCCTCTTTTCGAAAGTCATTCACTCATAATCTCCATAAAAAAATTTGCTATTCTATTCAGTAAACCCTTTGGTCTTAATCAATGAAAGAAAGAAGAAAACTCAATTCTTAGCAATCTCTTGACATGGTCACTTTCTTGGATTACTTACATGACACCCTTCATTACACCATGAGCTTACATTGTTATATCTTTTTGCCTAGCTTGGGTAATCTTGTGAAGACTTTCCTTGATGGTAAAATTCACCGCTTCATACTCCTTGCCTATCCATCTCCACTTATCCACCTGCTAGACACTGGAACAAAATCAAGGTTATCCTTCTTGAGAGCTAGTAATCTTTGAAAAAGCTCTAAAATTTTGAAAATTTCATAAAAAAATCATAAAAATTAAAAAAATTCCTGAAAAAAAATGTTACCCTGGTGAAAACCTAGCAATAGACTCCTTGGTAACACCAAAAAAAATGGAAAAATAAAAAATACAAAAAAATAAAAAAAGAAGAAAAATAAAAAAAATAAAAATTGAAAAAATTAAAAAGTGCTATTGGTAAAAACTTGGAAACAAGCATCATTGTAACAAAAAAAAAGAGAATTTCTGCCAAGAAGGTGAAAACCTGGTAAACAGGTGCCTTTTGTTCCTAATGCACCATCTTGTAGTGCATCTTCTGGCTCTCTGTACAGTTGCTTTACTACTTTCCCTGCTTTTTGCTCATGTATCCATGGATTGAGTCTTGTCACAGCTCGAGGGCATCCCCCAAGTGTCACTCTTTTTGAGATTCTTCTCATAGAATCTCTTTCGCAACAGTCACTAGTCATTCTAGCTGAGTCTTCCTATTGTTGCAGTGTCACTTTTTTTGAGATTCTCCTCATAGAATCTCTTTCACAATAGTCACCAGTAATTTTGGCTGAGTCTGCCTACTATCACCTGTGTCACTCTTTTTTTGAGATTTTCCTCATAGAATCTCTTGCATAGTAGTCACCAATGGTCCTCACTGTGTCTGCCTATTGTCACCAATGTCACCCTTTTTGAGATTCTCCTCATGGAATCTCTTTC
Source organism: Cupressus sempervirens (assembly GCA_028749045.1). Lineage (NCBI taxonomy): Eukaryota > Viridiplantae > Streptophyta > Pinopsida > Cupressales > Cupressaceae > Cupressus > Cupressus sempervirens. Next base: position 212,624,154 of record CM053788.1, on the reverse strand, counting down.
ACAACAGTCACCAATTTTTTCAGTTGTGTCTACCTATTGTTGCTTGGATCACGTCTCTAGATCCCATTATGAAGGATCTCTCTTGTGTCAGTCACCAGTTGCCCTAGTTGTGTCTGTCTACTGTCAGTCCTCTTAGGTTCTTCACCTCAAAGATTCCTCTTTGAACTCATTCACCTATCATTCTAACTACATCTACCTACTATTGTCACCCTATTGAAGATATTTCTTTCAAACATGTTCTGGACACTGATACTTGACATCAATCCTATGACACAAAAATGAACTTAATATGACATACTTGTTTGGATATGCTGAGCATTTTCTTTTTTTGCTTTGTTTTTTCTTTATCATGTCCCTTTAAGCAACTCAATGATGTCATTTTTTATTAGAGAAGTAATGACTGGGGGGATGATCTTTTCTTTCCTTTTTGTCTATGGTTTAGTTTCAATTAGTTGACAGATTCCTATAAGAGGGGTGTCCACTATAAGAGCCTCCATCTTGTATTGGATGGCTAGGTGTACCTCGACTCCTTTTATATGGATACATAAATAATGTTGGTTCTTCTCCTTGTCTATTGGAGTGAACTCTTCATGCTATAGTACATACTGATACTTGTCCTACTAAGTGAATGTACAGGTCACTACGAGTATACCTAGCACATTTATGTCTTAGGTTACGAATGTAATGGTCATTACAAACATCATTCTTACTAAATACTTAGCATAAGATGGATCTCTCATGTGTTTGGTGTGTTTTCCATGCAAGCAACATTCTAACCATCCTAATGTTTATGTTTTTATGCTTATGTTAACTTGCTACATTAAAAGGGACAAATGTTCTGGTCATTCTGGCTTCTTGTGCCTTGAATGCTTACATTTAATCCTGAAAAACTTATAACATATGTCCTATTCATATTCTCATGATTGCAATGTCAGTGGGAATTGTACAACATATGGGATTTCATCCTATGCTCAATGATGATAAGTGGTCGAGGCTTGGTAATCATACCTAGGGTTGTATTTAACATAGTCTTGCATTGTATACTTCACTTGCATAAGCACATGATTCAATTGCAACTTTGTTCCCATCCTTCGTGATGGGGGATTGTGGATCTCTTCAAATGTATCAGGATTCTCCATGATTGCACAAATGATTGATTAATCACCCTCTTGGCTTCTTTGGCTACTCTGAACTAATTTTTCTTTGGGATTGAATTCAAAATTTGACACACCTAAGTAACCCAAAAACATGTTTTAAATCTTTTTGGGACTGGCGCAATCGAATGCTTATGCAATCCAGATTTTTTTGATACTTTGTGATTCATAAAATATTTTCAACTTAAGATTCTTCCAACTTTTAAAATTTATTATGACTCAAGTCAACTATGGTCAAATTTGGTCCACTTTTGGTCAAACTTGGTCTTTTGAACCTCAAAATTGCTACAAATCAACTCTAAATTTTCTTCTGATCATTTTGATCTCTTCTACGTTCTGTTGAATCTTGTATTTCTTTTGTATCGCTCAACATATTGCTCTACATCATATTTCTGGTGTGTCATCTTTTGATTTCACTCCTGAGGGGGCAAGATGATTACATCATTGAACTTGAAATTCAAAACAATCTGAATCCTTATTACTCAGGGCATCTCGTGTCCATCTTATGTCCTCACCATTTGGGGCATCTCACAACTAGGGGCATCTTGTTTCCCTCTTTCTGGCATCTTTGTCATCTATTTCATCTTGTCATCAGTTGATTATAGGTATCAGGACAATCTAAACCTCAACTCCTAAGGATCAAGCCTCGTTCTAGGGATGATTCTATGACTCATAATTTGATCTTGCTATCTTTTATCAAATCTCAAGTATTTAGGTGTTTTATTTGGATCCTAAAAGATTAAGATTTGTTTTGGAGATAGTCTTTTAAATGCTTATCAATCTCAGGTATCTAGATGTTCTATCTAGATCCTTAAAGATTAGGCTCCATTCTAGAGATAATCTTTTAAATGCTATCAATCTCAGGTATCTAGGTGTTCTATCTGAATCCTTAAAGATTAAGCTCCATTCCGGAGATGATCTTTTAAATGCTTATCAATCTCGGGTATCTAGATGTTCTATCTGGATCCTTAAAGATTAAGCTTCATTCTGGAGATAATCTTTTAAATGCTATTAATCTCAGGTATCTAGATGTTCTATCTAAATCCTTAAAGACTAAGCTCTATTCTGGAGATAATCTTTTAAATGTTTATCAATTTTAGGTATCTATGTGTTCTATCTGGATCCTTAAAGATTAAGCTTCATTCTAGAGACAATCTTTTAAATGCTATTAATCTTAGGTATCTAGATGTTCTATCTGGATCCTTAAAGATTAAGCTTCATTCTGGAGATAATATTTTAAATGCTTATCAATTTTAGGTATCTAGGTGTTCTATCTAGATCCTTAAAGATTAAGCTCCACTTTGGAGATAATCTTTTAAATTCTACTAATCTCAGGTATCTAGATGTTCTATCTAGATCCTTAAAGATTAAGCTCTATTATGGAGATAATCTTTTAAATGCTATTAATCTTGGGTATCTAGATGTTCTATCTGGATCCTTAAAGATAAAGCTTCATTTTGAAGATAATCTTTTAAATGCTATTAATCTTAGGTATCTAGATGTTCTATCTAGATCCTTAAAGATTAAGCTTCGTTTTGGAGATAATCTTTTAAATGCTTATCAATTTCAAGTATCTAGGTGTTCTATCTAGATCCTTAAAGATTAAGCTATGTCCTGGAGATAATCTTTTAAATGCCATTAATCTCAAGTATCTAGATGTTCTATTTGGATCCTTAAAGATTAAGCTTCATTCTGGAGATAATCTTTTAAATGCTATTAATTTCAGGTATCTAGATGTTCTATCTAGATCCTTAAAGATTAAACTCCATTCTGAAGAAAATCTTTTAAATGCTTGTCAATTTCAGATATCTAGGTGTTCTATCTAGATCCTTAAAGATTAAGCTCCATTTTGGAGAAAATCTTTTAAATGCTATTAATCTCAAGTATCTAGATGTTCTATCTAGATCCTTAAAGATTAAGCTCCATTCTGGAGATAATCTTTTAAATGTTTATCAATTTTAGGTATCTAGGTGTTCTATCTAGATCCTTAAAGATTAAGCTCCATTCTAGAGATAATCTTTTTAATGCTATTAATCTTAGGCATCTAGATGTTCTATCTGGATCCTTAAAAATTAAGCTCCATTTTAGAGATAATCTTTTAAATGCTATTAATCTTGGGTATCTAGATGTTCTATTTGGATCCTTAAAGATTAAGCTCCATTATGGAGATAATCTTTTAAATGCTTATCAATTTCAAGTATCTAGGTGTTCTATCTAGATCTTTAAAGATTAAGCTCCATTCTAGAGATAATCTTTTAGATGCTATCAATCTCAGGTATCTAGGTGTTCTATTTGGATCCTTAAAGATTAAGATCCATTCTAGAGATAATCTTTTAAATGCTATCAATCTCAGGCATCTAGACATTATGTTTAGATCCTTAAAGATTAAGTTGTATTATGGAGATAGTCTTTTAGATGCTTATCACTCTCAGGTATCTAGGTGTTCTATCTAGATCCTTAAAGATTAAGCTTTGTTCTGGAGATAATCTTTTAAATGCTATCAATCTCAGGTATCTAGACATTTTGTCTGAATCCTTAAAGATTAAGCTCCATTTTGGAGATAATCTTTTAAATGCTATCAATCTCAGGTATCTAAACGTTCTGTCTAGATCCTTAAAGATTAAGCTCCATTCTAGAGATAATCTTTTAAATGTTGTCGACCTTAGGTATCTAGAAATTCTATCTGGATCCTTAAGGGTGAAACCTCATTCTGATGGAAACCTTTAGAATGCTTATCATTTTGGGTATCTAGGTACTCTGCATGGATTCCTTTAGATTAATATTTGTTCTGGAGATAATCCTTAAAAGCTTATCAATTGGTCTCTATATCATCAACTTCAAAACCAATCTCATCTTTGCATCATTGCTTTTTAATTTTCTTTGAATTGAACATGTTTCTCGCACATTCATTCAAAGAGGGGCAAAATGTAATACCCCAAAATTGGCTCATTGCCATGATCACCAATTCTAGTCTATTTCTGATCAACCCTAAAGACCTATCTCATTAGGCAATTCTCATTCTGATTGTCACTAATTGACTTAATTGTCAAATGCAGAAAACCTCAATCTGCATTAATCATACTCTCTATTTAATTCCCAAAGTATCGATTCGTATTAGTCACATTAACCTATTGATTAAGATTTGATTTAATTATTAAGTATTTATACTTTAATTAAATTAAATTGTCACCTAAGGCTAATGTACTAAGGGATTAAATTTGTTTAATTTAATAATTGTGCTTATTTTTAATTAATTGAATATGGTTATTCAATTAAATAGAAAATGCATTTATGAGATCACATCTCACTTTATTAAATTAAATAATATCTTCAAAACCCTCTCTTCAGTTCTAAATGGAAACTCTAAGTGAACTATCTCTCGAATTGGAACCAATCTAGTTAACTTGATCTCACACCCATGACAAGTTCAGTTAACTTCTCATCACACTCAGATTAGAAATAGTTCACTTCACCTGCACAAGGAAGTTTCCATCTTAACTGAATCTTTTCTTTAATCCTAACCATTGATCCGAGTTGATCTCACTCGTTAATGGGTTCTAAGAATTCTATTTAAGAGGCTCATAATTCCTCATTAAGGGGGTTGAATTGAATTTCTATCGAAACTCTACTGAACTGTGCACTTATTTACTCATTATTAGCATACACTTTCATTTCTTAGATTAAGAATCATTTTAGTTTTAATATGCATACATCTAGTTAATCTTACTTTATATGTTCTTAGATTAAATGCATATATCATTTTAGAATAATTGCACTCATATAGGCTTAATCACATTTAAATCCTTCATTCTAGCATGGTCTGATTGCCTCTACCCCAGATCTGAGAGCATAAGTAGGCAAAACCCACCTAGATAGAAGTCAATAGGTTGCCTTGCAAATTTTTTCTCGAATGAACAATCTCATGTTCATCTCAGGATGAATCGACATACAATGACCATGTTGAAGTTTGTGTTAAATAGAGGCCACATTCCATGCATACAAGATGAATGGGACTTTCTACTAAAACTCAAACTAGTCAACTTACCCAATTGGCATTCCTTGTACATAACATTGTCTAGTCCCACTAAAGTAATTAATCCTCTAATTGCATTAGTCTTTTTGATCTTTATCAAACTATCAAAATCAACATGAAAACACCTTATACACCATAATCAACTATCTTCAATAATTGTAACCAAATAATTCTTAATTGTAGTACTGAAGTGGAATAAGTTGTCATTTGTCTATCTCCTAGTACCAATCAAATCTCTGAGCTTCCAAGAATTCTACACACACCTCCCTTGAACTCTAGACAATATACTTTATCATTCAATTAACCAACACTAAGAAAATTGTGTCTAAGACCTTCAAAAAAAATCTATTATCAACATTACTCTTTCTATTCAAAGAAATATATCCTTTACCTTTCATCAAAAATGAATTATTGTTTCCAAATCTCACAAAACCACCATTCAAGCTTGATGAACTTTCTTCTATCTTTGGTCATGTGATGTGAGAAACCACTATCAATAACCCATTCATGATTGTAATCCACATGTGAAATAAGAAATTTCTCACCATCTGTGATTTCTCTCTTCACATCAATAAATGCAACTTTCTCTCCATCATCATCATTTTATTCAACATCACAAATCTCTTCTTCATGAACTACAACACAATTTTTTTTCCCTTTGTCCTTGAATCTTCTCTTTTTCTTTTTCTATCACTCATTAGGATATCTTGCATCAATATGATCAATCTTCTTGCATGAGAAATGTACCAACAATAATTTTTTAATATAGTTACTAAAACCTCTAGGTAATCTCTTTGCAAGCAAAGCTTCAAACTCATCTCGTATCCTTTCTTCATTAAATAATGAATCAAAATCACTAGACCAACAATTTTATTTACCTTTTATTCCTAGATTCAATTGTTGGAAATCTAATTGAAAAGATCATTGATGAACGAGATTGTTGCAAAGAAGGAAGTTGGTTGATAAAGAATGTTTTCAATCATTGTTTTGTCATTGATGTCAAATCTACTATTGTAGGAGTGAAAACTTCTTATAAGATCCAAGTACTATCACTTAGTTGATTGATGAAGAGGATTTAATCAACAAGATGTAACAAGAGTGCCTAAGAGAAAGGTTGAGTTATGGTTTTGTAACGAAGTGCAAGGATCAGTTAAGGTAATGGTTAAAAGTTGTATAATTAACATACTTGAAGATATAGATATTGCCCACACTTAGAAACATTGGAGGAATAAGTTGTAACAAGGTTGACTGCAAAGTTTAAACTAAGTTCATTAGTGGATGTCGAGTAAGCTAGTTTAAGCTGAGAAAATTTTTAGTTGGAGCTGAGAAAATGCAAATTCTAGTGTGTGTTGAGTGAAGTTCAAGTGCCAAGCAAAGTAATAGGTGTCGAGCATCAAAAAATCTTAGTAGGTACTGAGTGAACTTTAGGTACTAGCATCAGTAAAACATAGTTGATGCCGAGTAACACAGTATGTGTCAAGTACTAGTATTTTAATAGTGTTGATCTACTGCATTATTGGAAATGTCAAAGATTCACCAAATTTGAGCTAAAAGAGTTATTACCTTGAATTTTGTGAACTAGTTGGAGGATAAGGATGATGAGCTGGTGGCACATAATTTGATGTAAACTATTTTTCAGCGAATTCAAGAGGATTCTTCATGATGTTTCTAGAAGGAACAAAATGTGGGTTAGATTCAATGATCCTACCTAATCCATACAAATTGAAATTAAAGGATGGAATAATTGAGTGAGAAAAGGAATTCAAAACTTCTATTTAAGGAGTCACGGACCAAGAAGCAAGAGTGCTTGGTGTGCCAAATTGTGAAGTGGCTAAAAGGGTGTCAAAGAGAAGGCATCTACGAGAAGGAAGAATAGAGCATAGAGGCTCTACTTCAATAAGTGGTCAGAGAGAGATGATTGTACTAGTACATTGAGCATGAATAATGAAGGAGACAAAGCTTGAAAGGAGGGCAAGCTATCAAGAACTAAAGAAGACTGAAAGCTAGGCAATGTGAAGAGCTGAAGAGTGATCTGAATTAATGGTTGAATGGGCTCACTACACTTAGTGAAAAAGTTTGAAATAGGAAATTTGGACCTTGAATAATTTATTCTAAAGCATTTCTAACATCAATGATAAGAAGGCTCTAAAAGTGACTTCAACTTTAGGAATATTGATGTCATACTTGTCCATCTCAAAAGAAATAAGCTTACCAGTTTGTTTGTCAATGATTTTTTCAAAAGTTCTTAATTCATGAGTTGCAAAAACTATGATAACATAAACAAGTAGTAAGGTTCTAAACATTTTACTCACTGCAACTTCATCATCCATAGTTTCACCAAAATTTATGATTGCATCAACCACTTCTTTCAATCTATGACTATATTGAGATGCATTCTCATCTTCTATGTACAATCTTTATGACATCATATTTTCCTTTCAAGATTTCAACCCTCTCTTTTTGAATATGAATATCTCCACCACAGACTAACTTGAGTTGAGACCAAATCCTATAGATATCAATAAAATCATCATCAACTAAGGTACTTACAATCACATTCAAGGTTTGTATGCTTCATGTCTCCACCTTCAATTGATCAATACTAAGAGTCCCATTAACTCTTTAATACTTGTTCACTACATATGTGTAGTATTGTAGCCCAATTCCTATAATGTAGAGTTTTATCCTATCACACCAAATAGAGAAGTTCTCCTTGGAGAATATAGAACCTTTCTTATATTAATAAGTATAGCCATACACAACTAAGAGGGGGAAGGGGGGTCAATTAGTTGTGAACAAGTATAATTAAATATAAAATTATAAACTAACAATTAGAATAATGATGCACACTAATTTCAGAAACCATCCACCATAATATAATGATTTTGTTGACTAGGGAAGCCCTTGATTAGAGGAGAAACCCCAATGTGGATATTGGTACCCACACGATAGTGTATTGATATGAGTGAACCCACAATTGTGGGTTACACTTTCATTATGATTATGGGGAATTTTGATTGAAGTGGGATGTCCATCATTTTGATTGTCAAAGTAATATTTTTTCTATTTTAACACTTTTAATATATATTGTATTGTTATATATAAACACACATGTATATATACATGTATATGTGTGTGTGTGTGTGTGTGTATATATACACACACACACACACATGTGTATAGACATGCACACACACACATATAATGTGTGTGTGTGTACATGTGTATATATATGTACATGTCTATCACACACATATATGTATATATACATATATATATATATGTGTGTGTGTGTGTGTGTGTGCATGTATATATACATAGATATGTTGGATACAATTGTCTAATTGTGTGTTATCTTTGATGTTACACAAATGTCATATTAGCTGGCAGACAATGCTCACCAAGCTTAGTTGGCCAACAAAGAAATTTTTTGTGTCTACCGAGCATTCTTGGACATTACTCTGCATAGATAGTATCTACCAAGCTCACTCGAGTGTCAAAGGAAAATGTGGCAGAAAGTAGTGTTAACTGAGCTCTCAAGTTTAATGAAGGGAAGTTAGTGTTTACTGAGTTCACTCGGTCTCCAAAGAATTTTTGCAGGCTCACAGTGTTAACCGAGCTTCTGTTGGTTAACACAAAAAATCATTTTAGGAACAGTGTTTACCAAGTAGGGTCAGCCAATGAAGGATTTTATTGATTTTGGGTTATGAAGTTTAATTAATTCAAGTATTATTTCTAGCCGATTGAGGTAATGATTATTGGTAATTGTAAGTTGTAAATGAGTCGACTTGATAATCTGAATGGTATATATGAAAATGTTATAACTCGTTTGCTCTGTCTATATTTCCAACAATTGGTATTAGAGATTTTAGTGCTTGTAGGAAGAGTTTCAAGGACCTAAGCTAAAGATCAGGATTTCTTACAAGAGAGAAATTCCAACACTTAACAAAGATAACTTTTTGGTATGGTAGGGTCTCATGAGACTTCATTTGGCTTCCATTAGTGATTCAGGATGCAAATAGCTTGATGAAGAATATACAACTCCTTCTGATACATTATCTGTTGGTGACATTGCTAAGGAAGAATCATAACACCATGATGATAGATATTGCATCTACTCTTAGCTATGAGGAATTTGATGATGTCAAGAACTGCAAAATTGCCTTTAAAATGTGGAATAAGCTAAAAGATATCCATGGTAGTGATGACAATGTGAGGAGAGCCAAAGAAAAAAGCCTTAGAGGACAATTTGATTAGATGAAAATGAGAGAGGATAAAAACATTGCCAAATATCTTGAAAGGATCAAAGCAGGTGTCAGTGCAATCAAAGCATCTAGAGGAGAAATCAAAGAAGAAATAGTTGTAAGTAAAGTTCTCAGAACATTGCTTCCAATCCATGCAATTAGAGTATCTTCTATTCAAGAAAGAAGATATGAGACAAATCATAAGATAACTTTGGATACCTTAGTGGGAAGATTGACAACACTTGAGCTAGATAATTATGACAATTACGTTCTAGCTTCCAAGAATATTGAATCTGCATTTGAGGCCAAGCTTTCACTTAAGGATAAGGGCAAGAAAATAAAGGACTCTAAGTTAGAAAATAAAGAAGAATTAGAGGAAATTTTTGATAGTGACCTTGAAGTTGTTGAAGCTCTACATGCAAGGAAATATTCTAGAGGCAGAGGAAAATATGAAGGTAAAGTTCCCCTAATTTATTTTTCATGCAAAGAAATTGGTCATATTACAACCACGTGCCCAAAAAGAAAAGCAAGGATGAGAAGAAAGATCATAAGTGCAATGGTAAGAAGGATTTAAAATCATTCAAGGACAAAGGAAAGAAAACATGTTTTATGGCTAAAGATTATGATAATAGTAAAGATGAAATAGTTTACATTGCTATGAAAGATGAATATGATGATGATGAAGAAGATAAGATGGCACTTATCTCTCATGTAAGAAAAAATGATACATGGATCATAGACAGTGGATGTTCACATCATATGATTGGTGACAAAACAAAGTTTGAACACTTTGAAGACTATGATGGTGGTAGTGTAAGGTTTGGAAATAATGAAACTTGTTACATAAAAGGGAGAGGCCAAATCTCTTTAACCAAAGAACTTGTATGTGATAATGCCTATTGGGTTGAAGGACTAAAACATAATCTAGTGAGTGTGGCACAACTAATCAATATTGGATTCAAGGTGGAATTCATGCATGGCTAGGCAAGGCTACTGGATGACAAAGGGAAACTGATTGGATTAGATAAACAAACAAAATGTAACCTATTCTATCTTGATCTTTGTGATTGCTCATATTTCATTGCTCAAGTTGAAGAAAGTTGGTTATGGCATAGAAGGTTATGTCAAGTGAACTTTGATAACATGGTAAGAGTAAGAAAATTCACGAAAGAAAGAGACATTCCTAGTTTGAAGAAACCTGATGTTGGTCTATGCAAGAATTGTCAGATTGTTAAAATGGAAAGACTAGCTTTAAAAGTAAAAACTATCAGTCTGAAGATATTTTGGAAATTATGCATACTGATTTGTGGACCTATTGGAATCAAGAGTTATACTAGAGAAAAGTTCATTATTCTTTTTGTTGATGACTACTCTAGAATGATGACTATTATGTATCTAAGAGAGAAGTTAGAAGCATTTGAGAAATTCAAATGGTATTTGGAAAGAATAGAGAAAGAAACAAGAAAAAGACTAAAATGCTTAAGATCAGACAGAGGTGGTGAATTCATCTCCAATGAATTCAATAACTTTTGCATTGAAAGAGTAATCAAAAGATAGGTATCAACTCCTAGAACTCCTGAGCAAAATGGAATAGCTAAAAGGAGGAACATATCTATCATGGATTGTGTAAGAACTTTGATGATTGAAAAGAACATTGCTATCAAATACTAGAAGGAAGCTATTAGCATTGTAGTTCACACCTTAAACCAAGTACAATTTAAGAAGGATTCATTCAAAACCCCCTATGAGTTATGGTATGGCTATAAACCAAATGTAAGTTACCTAAAAGTATTTGAAAGTAAATGTTATATCTCAAAAGAATCTAGAAAAGGAAAATTTGATGTGAAAGGTGATGAAGGTATATTTTTAGGATATTCTTCCAAGAGTAAGGCATATAGATGTTTGAAATTTTCTACTCACAAAATCATAGAAAGTGCACATGTGAAAGTTGATGAGTTTGCAGAAAGAGCTGAAGAAGAAAGAAGAAAGGAACCAAAAGATTACAGGAGATTTTTTTTCATTGAACCTGATACATTGCTATACACATCTATCAATCAGGACACTACAACTTTCGAGTCTTCAATCACCGAGTCACAAGAAGTTCAAACTGAGTCACAATCTAAAGCTACTGAGCCAATGCCTACCAAGTTTGAAGGGCTCGAGCTATAGACAAAAAAACCAGAGCCATAAGTTGAAATTCAAATTGAAGACAGTGGAACTCAGTCAAAAGGAAAGGAACCTATATTGGTCAAGTATGTCAGGAGGCATCATGCACCAGACAAGATTATTAGAGACAAATCAGAAGGTACTATGACAAGAAGTAAGCTAAAAGGTACTTGTTTACTTGTTAATTTTGAACCTAGAAATGTCAAAGATGCATTGGAAAATGAAAGTTGGATTGAGGCTATGAATGAAGAGATGGAGAAAATAGAGAAGAACAAAACTTGAACTCTTGTACCTAGGCCTAAAGATAAAAATGTGATTGGAGGAAAATGGGTATTCAGAAATAAGTTGAATGAAGATGGTAAAGTATCCAGGAACAAAGCTATATTGGTATGTAAAGGCTACTCTCAGGAAGAAGGAATTGATTATGGTGAGAATTTTGCTCCTATTGCAAGATTGGAAGGTGTTAGGACCTCACTTGCATATGCAACACATAAAGGATTTAAGGTATATTAGATGGATGTTAAATTTGCATTTCTTAATGGTATTCTTGATGAAGAAGTCTAAATTGAACAACCTGAAGGTTTTTTTGATCCAGATAGAAAGGACATGGTCTACAAATTACACAAAGCATTGTATGGTCTGAAGAAAGCTTCTAGAGCATGGTATGAGAGATTGCATAACTACCTTATTCAGATTGGTTTCCAAAGAACTAATGATAACAATAGTTTGTGTATCAAGGAAGGACCAGATAACAAGATTGTTTTGAAAAAAATATTTGTGGATAATACTTTGTTTACAGGGAATGATGATTAATGCAAAGAATTTTTAGAGCAAATGAACAAAGAATTTAAAATGTCTATGTTTGGTGAGATTAAGTCCTTTGTTGGTCTTCAGATTTAGCAGAGCAAGAATGGTATGTACATTATTCAGTCTAAGTATGTCAAGGAGATACTCAAGAAGTTTGGTATGGAAGATTGTAAACTAGCTAGAACCCCCATGTGTACTAGATTAAAGCTTACCAAAGATGATGAATTAAAAGAGGTGGATCAGACCTTGTATAGATCAATGATTGGAAAGTTACAGTATGTGGTTCATACAAGACCTAACATTGTTCTTGCAGTTGGTACAGTAGCAAGATTCTTAGCTAAACCTAGAGAAAATCATATGATGGCAATCAAAAGAATCTTGAGGTATTTGAAAGATACTGAAGATTAAGGTCTATGGTATAAACTTGGAGGAAATCTGGACCTAAAAGTGTTCACTGATGCTGATTGGGATGGAAATATGGATGATAGAAAGAGTATAAGTGGAGGAGCATTCTTTCTTGGCAAAAGATTGGTATCTTGGATAAGTAAAAAGTAAAATTGTACATCCTAATCTATAGTAGAGGTAAAATATGTTGCAACAATAGTAAATTGTTCTAATATTGTTTGGTTTAAATAGTTGTTAGAAGGCATGAAGGTTGAGATCAAAGAACTAGTTGTCATATTTTGTGATAATACAAGTGCAATTAACATATCTAAAAATCCAATGATGCATTCCAAAATCAAGCATATTGCTATAGAATATCATTTTGTCAAAGAATTAGTGTAGGACAAAGAGATTAAACTAGAATATGTCCATACAAAAGAACCAATTGCAAACATATTTACCAAGCAATTACCTAAGGATGCATTCTTGTATCTTAAAGGTAAGCTAGGGGTCATTCCCCTATCTAAAGCTCACTAACTAAAGCCTTAGTGATGCATCAAAAAGAACCAAGTTGAAGATCTATCAGTTGATGCAACATAATTAAGAGAACATTGCATATGAATTAGTAATCAAGGTACATTGATACTCATTTGGTATGTGTTTTCAAAGAGGGGGAGTTTACTGTCATATCTTTCTAAAATTTGTATGAGGGAGAGTTTACTATAATTACATCATAGAAGGAGATTACTGCATTAGAGAAGTTTGTGAATAAAATCTAAGAGGGAGAAACTTTCTATCAAAAAAAATCTTGTTTTCAAATTTTATTGTGCTATGACATGTTGTGTTGCCATCAATGCCAAAGAGGGAGATTGTTGGATACAATTGTCTAATTATGTGTTGTCTTTAATGTTACACAAATTTTATATTAGTTGGCAGACAATATTTACTGAGCTCAGTTAGTTAGCAAAGCAATTTTATGTGTCTACTGAGCATTCTTAAACATTACTCTACGTAAATAGTGTCTACTGAGCTCACTCAGGCCTCAAAGGAAAATGTGGCAAAAAGTAGTGTTAACCGAGCTCTCATGGTTAACAAAGGGAAGTTAGTGTTTACCAAGTTCACCAGGTCTCCAAAGGATTTTTGTAAGTTTACAGTGTTAACCATGCTTCTATTGGTTAACACAAGAAATCATTTCAGGAACAATGTTTACCGACCAGGGTCAGCCAATGAAGGATTTCTTTGATTTTGGATTATAAAGTTTAATTAATTCAAGTATTGTTTCTAACTAAGTGAGGTAATGATTACTGGTAATTGTAAGTTGTAAATGAGCCGACTTGATAATTTGAATGGTATATATAAAAGGTCAAGTTGAGATTCTATAGTATGGATGAGTGAGTATCCAAGTGTATTGATTGTTTGAAGAAGAAAATGTGAGTGAATTTGAAGGATGGTTAGATATCCTTGAGGAGCAACAAAGTTATATTTGATCAGGAAGGATCTAGTGTGAAACAGAACAGAGATCTATATCAACAATTTAGTTGCATCTCATTCAGGTCATTTCATGGTTACTTTTTTACCATTGTAGCAGTGATTCCAAAATCTCTTAACAAAGTTGGTTTAATAGCCAATTGTAAATTCTCTAACAAGGTGACAATTCTATTGAATTGTTCTAAAGTCATCTTGCAAGGCCACTTTTAACAGGGTGATTAAATCTTCTAACAAGGTCACACCTAATAGTGTGTTTTGTAACATTTAACCAGGTTGGCTCCTAACAGGGCTCACTTCAGAAGAGTGAAAATCAGTAGCTAGTTACTTGGTGGTTTTTCTCATATTGAATTTTCACGTTAAATCTAGTGTCTCATATGTTCATGTTATTTCTTTTATGCTTGCATGTTAATCATTGTGAATGTTTAAGATTAGTAATAAGTAACATACATTGCATTTACCAAGTTACAACATTTTAAGTATGTTTACCGAGTGACAGCGGTAAATAGTTTTATCAGACATCTAAAAGAATCTGTGAATTTATTTTTGTGGTAACTGATTCACCCCCCCCCCCCCCCCCAATTACTCCATTTATATTTCCAACAATATATATATATATGTATGTATGTATGTATGTATGTATGTATGTATGTATGTACACATATATGTTTACATATACACATGTATATTTGTATGCATATAAATTTATATGTAGGTACATGTACATGCATACATAAATACATGCATGCACATATATGTACACATATGCATATATCTAACATACACACATGGTATACATATGCATGTACATGTGTATAAATGTGTGTATAGGTTATATGTACATGCAAGTGTGTATGATATATGTATGCATGTGTAGTAATTCATTTTTTATTTAAATGTGTACATTTAATTAGAATAAATGTGTACATATAGTATGCTTATTTTAATTATGAACCAAGAAATAGTTGATTCATTAGAGTTATGTGATTTTGTAGATTAAAATAAAGTTCTCAAATCAAAGAGAATATATGAAGACTTGTTATATAGATTTTTATAGAAATAACATCATTTATTAGTGCCTCTCTCTCTCTCTCTCTCTCTCTCTCTCTCTCTCTCTCTCTCTCTCTCTCTCTATATATATATATATATATATATATATATATATATGTTGGCTAAGAATGTTCATATTTATTTTTTATGCTTATAACATACACTTTCATGTACATGAAAGTGGAGGAAAAATTAAATGATAAATCGAGTTTTGTACTAGACTCATGCCATGGCTAAATGAAATAGTATATTAAAAGTGGTAATAAAATATTACTAAGTAGCATACTTTGGTACTAGGATTCATGATCTCAATCCTTTTAATTTTGATTTCAATCCCATTCACACTAATAAATATAGTTGTTATTTACTTATTCTTATTGCATCTTCTTTGCTCCTATTTCCTTATTTTGATATATGTACTTCCAATTTAGAAGATAACTATATTGTTCCTCTGAGTCATTTCTAAACCATGATTGACTACAAAATCTTTATTATTCACATTAAACTTCTAACTTTCCAACCAGCTTCTACTAACCCTTATGAATCCAGAACACATTTTAGTAAACAATTATTTTTCATCTTAAAATAAAAGAAAAATCAATTATATAAAACATAAATAATTGCATGTACATGTCTTCTTTGGTATTTCTTCCCCTGAAAAGCATTACATATGCAATAGTGCAAAACAGGAAACATTTGACTTATTGGTTGCATTCCAGCGGTGTCTATTCCATTGGTGGCTCTTGCAATCAAGATTCTGTTTGAGAGAATGTCCGGCTATTTAGACGGTACATAGCTGAGAAAGTTGTTCAATACCAAACTCATGGAAGGAGATAAACTTCTTTATCAGAACACAATGGACAATGGTGAATCTAGGGCAAATGTTTCCATAAATTGCATTGGGACATGTTGACATCCTCAGAAAATAAAAATAAAATGGAATTAGATTCTTCTTTTTATCTCAAAGAAAAGTCTGATATTCTAAACATGGCACGCATTGATAGATCTTAGATTCGAATGTGTACAATCATTTGAAAAAGAATACCTTGCAATGGGGATAAATGAATCTCTTTTTGTTTGTTTGTTTGTTTGTTTGTCAACTATCCCTTATAGTGAAATAAGTCTCATCTGTTTCTGAAACACAGCAAGCTTATGAGCATAACTTAAACTAAAGTCTTCGTATATTCACCTTTAACTTTAATGGGCATCCATCAATCCTTGTAGATTAACAGAAACAAAGCACCTGCCATGCGAAAAGCCAGAGCAGAATAATAGACATTAAATCCTTCGTATAGAATAAATAAATAAAATTACTTTTTGGGGGCGAGAAATAAAGGCTGAAGACCATGTAATCCACACTCTATAAATAGTATATGGAGAACAAAGAGTTGATCATGAGCTTTAGGTCATCAGAAGAAGCTTACTATTATTACCTTCATAATTTTCACACTTGTTTCTTCTTTTTGTAAAACCTGAGTATGGCTACTGTTGAGTTGCAACAACAGCACAATAATCTTATCAACTTTCTTTATGAGGAGGTTGAGAATTTTGTTTTCAATATTACACATTATCCAATTGTTTGAAATCTTTTTACTTATTTTCCTGGCTTGTGTGAGGTTTTGTATACTAATGATAGTTTATGAGAGTCTTATAGGAAAGCACAGTAAAGCTTATTTGGGTTATGTTGCAGGGGTTCCTTGATGAGCAATATAGTCAGCTGGAGCAGCTGCAGGATGAAAGCAATCCCCGTTTTGCTGAAGAAGTGCTTACCTTGTTTTTTGATGACTCTCTCAAATTACTTCATAACTTAGAGACCACACTGTATGTTCTTTATACTTGTTCTCTAATATGTATTATGCTTCACTTCACAGAAATAAGCTACCACAACTATCAAATACAGATGTTTATGGCTTAAAAAATGTTTCTATGATAATATGCAGGAATAAGGAGCCAGTGGATTATAAAAAACTGGATGCCCATTTGCATCATTTCAAGGGTAGCAGCTCAAGGTATGCAAATTGCTCTCCACCATTATTACATATATATTGTCTAAAGCATTTTCATTTGGAGATCTACTATTGTTTTTAAAATTGTTTATATCATCTTCTTTTGGACTATTCTTAAACGTCACATACTAAGCTAAGAATTAAGCTTAAGAAAAAAGTCGTTCCTAACTATTTAACACTTTTAGTCTAAAAATTAAGCTTAGTATATGATGTTTAAACCATTCAATCACTTATATTACCTCCTTGTTTTTGAAATGAGCAGTGTAGGTGCACATAGAGTTAAGAACGTATGCATCACATTTCGTGCCTTCTGTCAAGAGAAAAAGAAAAATGGGTACACCCTTCTTCCTGAGATCTTTAAGTCCTCCCAACAGAAATTATTCCTAAAGTGTTATATAACATAGGTATGATAAAATTGCTGGTGTAAAAGATATTAGTCATTTATTTTTGTTCTATTTTTTAAAAAGCAGGTGCTTGCAGTGTCTGCAACAAGTGAAGCAGGAGTATTATCTTCTCAAGGAGAAGCTCGAAGATCTGTTTAAGGCGATTATCACTTGAA
Source organism: Cupressus sempervirens (assembly GCA_028749045.1). Classification (NCBI taxonomy): domain Eukaryota; kingdom Viridiplantae; phylum Streptophyta; class Pinopsida; order Cupressales; family Cupressaceae; genus Cupressus; species Cupressus sempervirens. Next base: position 212,606,266 of record CM053788.1, on the reverse strand, counting down.
CTTTTTAAAACTCGAACAGCATTTAAAATATTAACTGAAAGTCACATTTGATAGTGTTATTCTTTTGCACTCAAGATCTAAAATGGGCTTTGGTTTCATTGCAGATTGAGGGACAAATACTGAGTGCAGGTGGGACGATTGCAGTGACAAATTGAGGATAACCAGCAGGACATCAATATTTTATGATTCCCGCTTGTATAACACCTTCGCATTAGAAGACCGGTGTTATGTTCTTTTTTGACATCTGAAACTTTGATCAAAATCAATGAGTGTTCACCGTTTTAGGAAAGTCTAATGTTCCTTATGTTTTTACAATTTGTGACTGTCTCTTCTCGAATCTCTATATATGTGATAATGCATATTTTTTCGCATGGGTTGCAATTTTATCTTAAATTATATATATATTTTTAATCTTAGATTAAAATTTGTGAGGTTACGTACAAATAGGAGATTTCAATCCTATTTTAAAGAATTTGAATTTTAATGACAATAACAAAAATACCACAGTTAAACTGTTATATTATATTGAGACAATTTTAAAAATTTGTTCTAATTAAGTAAAGCAGGAATGGGTTCGAGCTCTCACAACAAATTAAACATAAGTTCTTAGACATGAGATAAGATCCATTAAACGAACCAAGTTGTAACCCCAAAAAGTCACAAACCAGCAGCAAGGTGACAACTGAACCAACGAACACCAACTACCCAACACTGCACCAACCACACTGAACCAGCAGACACCACCAACAGCCATCAGAAACCAAAGGCCGAGGGCCCAACACACACTCCTTGAGCTGTGGGGGAAGGGGAAGGGTTGGGGGACAAACATTGTCTCACTTTTCCCTTGGGAAGCCACCAGGTTTCCTTCTTCTTTACTTGAAGTCTCCTCCTTGCGCTTTCTCTTCACAGATCTTTTTTCAAGCTAAAGCTTGGGACCTCCAATTTTGACCTCCATTTTTGTCTCAATAGAATTGTTGTGGAAAACTAAATTATTAATTAAAATATAGATATAATATAGCTGATTATATTTATTTAATCAATTCAATTATGTGTAATATTTTAAATTATAAAAATTTTCTCATTAATAATAATATGTCATAACTGTTCTCCCAATTAAAAAACTTCCAACTTATTTGAAAAGTTTTATGAAAGCCATAACAAGTATCTTTTGACTTTTATATTAAATTCACTTCTTTGCTGCTCAAATATTTCTGCATGCCTCTTTCTCCTTATGTCACCTCAAAAACCAATTGTGAGCATCATTGAATGACAATAAAGGCAGAAAGAAATGTAGTTCCTAATAGGATAGTCTTCAAAACCCCAAACAAGAGTTCAAGGTACAAAATGCAAAGAAAAATAAGAAGCCTCTGCATGTAAGGGATAATCCTTTGAATGCAAGGCAAGATGAGAAATGTTAACTTTGAGGGCAAAGTTTCTTATAACAGTCATGTAACAGTTAACCCTTTTACTTTGGTTAATTATATCAAAATTTATTGTCAATCACTTGTCCGTGTTTACAATTACTCTATATCTTAGTATGACCGTGTGTTTACAATTACTCTATATCTTCTTAGTATGACTGTTAGGACAAGCTGAAGATATGAGTATCATTTTCTCACAAAATCCTTACTATCACTCATCTAAACACATGCTAAGCTATGACTATCCGATCAAATATTTGAAACAAAATAAACTTCATACTTACAATATGGCAATGGAATATCACAAAACAACGATGCGTAATCTTGCACATTTAAGGTCATGCGCTCTATGCACCATTATGATGGTGGACTCAAAATAAGCCTCTTTGGATTCATGCTTCAGACTTGACCTGTGTCGGAGATTTTTACAAGCATGGGTTTACAACATGCTTTAGACATTAAATGCTCATTAAAAACTATGAAGACCCTTAACCCAATATTATTGACTATTACAAGCATTTGGAAGGGTTAAGGAGGTCTATAACATGATCAAAACCATCCTAGCTATCAATTCTATCTTTGTTTATGCTATTTTCCTTCACTTTTATTTGTCTTCATTAGCTTGTTCTCCACTCAACCTGACTTTTATCTTTTTTCTATCTTTTCATTTCCACCCACATAGTGATTTTAAAACATGCATAACTATCTCAAGAACTCTTGGAAATGTCCTCACCATACATTTTATCTTTGTACTTGAGACATACCTATCCTTTTGAATATCAATTTCTTTTTAGACTGCCAAGGTGGTATTCTCATGTATTCTCCTGCCGTTATTACTCGTCATATCCCTTTGGCTTCTTGAAATAATCTCACCTTGTTCAAACCCTTTGACTGTCCACTTCTTTGATTAGGTACTCTTGCACTTGTATGGTTTGATGCTCCTTTTATCGCTATAGCCGATCTCTATAATTTTGTCACTTATTTTTCCTATTACCGGGATAGAGTCATCTTATGGTAACCATTCCATCGTTGTCCTCATGCCGTCCTCAGACACGTGGCAATATTTCAGGTTTCTGCTGGTTCACATGACTTCCTTTTTCATATTTCTCCCGGAATTAATATGAACCGGTGATCTTAAATGAGATCAACAATGCCGATGCATCGTGTCAACCATGCATGATAAGTTTACTTACGAGTACTTGAAGCATTTACTAGCTAGTTTGACTTTGGGAACCGTCTAGAGGTTGGTGCCCAATTTGGTCTTTCAATTTGAGTTTTGGCACCCTATTTTCACGACTCAGATATTTTATACCTTCAATGTTTGAAAGTAGTGTGGTGGAAATCTAAAGCTGTAATATTATTGTTGGTGATTGATTAATAAAAGACAACTAGATCTCTAAATTGAGTTTTGTGTATTTTCTAGATTTCTATTGCATGTATATTGGTATGTTCTATTATCCTTTTGTTGTTTTTCTATTATTTTCTAACAAGAAGATCAGTGTCCCTTTATTCTTTTGTTGAAATATTGAAACTTCAGTGATTGTTCCCGGAGCCCTACATCCACCTACCACTTTGATGGTTTGTAGGTGCAACAAACTGAAACTTAAATGTGGGTAGGTGAGTTTGAAAATCCAAATGAGAGGGAAAACATTTTTAAATACAAGAAAAATGGGATGAAGCTCATTCATTTGATTAAGGAAGAGAGAGAAGAAGTGAGCAAGTGTAGAGTAGAGAGCAGAGTGGGAAGAAAATCAGTAGATCAGAGCAGAGGTGAAAGGAATATTCAGAGTAGATTTCAGAGAACAGAAAGAAGGTTCAGTTTTACTGTATGCAACAACACGTGTTGAATCTCTCTATCATTCTGTAAGTTTCTTTTTTGTTTGTCCTATGAAGAAGTGATTTCTCTAGGCGTTATTGTATGCAGCTAAGGTGTTGTAAGTTTAAGATTAGTTTTATTAATTGAAGTACTTTGTATTTTTCTCGTTGAAGCCGAATGCTCCTAGATTTTGTAATAGTTTAACTCAGTTGAATGCAAGCAAGCAAGAAGGCATATTAAGTTTGGGTCATGGTTGTTTTTATCTTCATTGGTTTCATATTGGATTTAGTTTTTATGCAAGTCTCTATTATTACCTCTATGTTTTAATGGTGGAGAAAATCAGAAAGTAAGTCTATTATTGACTTGCTCGATTCATGTGTTAACTAAGCTCATCTTGTGCTCACTCGGCCTCCTCAGTGTTCCTTTTAGGAACCAAGCTCTCCTCTTATTGTTGAGCTCACTCGAAATCCATTGTGTTGAGCTCACTCAGCATCCACTATGTCAAGCCCCCTTTACTACCGAGCTCACTCGGCTCCTTAGCATGTCAAGTTCACTCGAGACCCATTGCTTGTCACTTGGAACCTTTTGTTGCTGAGAAAAACTGTCACTCAATGTTAACTGTTGTTGAGCGAAATTTTAAGTGTGAAGCTATTTTTTACATTTTTACCATGGTGTCTATCATGTATCACCTTTTGATTACCCACTTAGCAACATTTTTCACAATTTTCATATGTCATCATAACATGTCTCTTGTGTGATATGTCATGACTCAAAATGTTCTTATGACTGTCATCTCACATTATTAATAGTGTTTGGTTTCCCACGATCTTGATTCTCTTCATAAAATTTTGATGTCTCACTCAAACTCTGCCTCCTCTCTTACCTTTTATAATATTTCATATAAAGGTTTTTATGTTGTTTTGAAACCATGCTTTGTGATGTGGTGATTGCCACATGATATCCCTCTTAAAAACCTATCAAAATGGACATAACAGTCTAACATAATACCATCGTTATAGTGGAAATCCTTAGTGCTATGGAAACACTTATGTTCTCTCTAAAGATTACCTTCTCATGACCAAGAAGTCTATTACATGATCTATCTCTACTTTGGATTTTTGAGCTCATTTTTGCATCTAATATCTGCTAAACTTAAGAAACATAAGGTTACATAGATATAAATTTAATATGAATTAATATGTTGGAATTTTTTTTTTTTAAAAGATATTAGTTTTTATATATGATTTTTTTCAATCATATGAAAATTCTACAAAATTCTAGTGAATCTTTCATTATTAAATAAATATGTGGTACATTCAAATATCTAGCAACCATCATTTCACCATTATTATTATATATATCCTAATTAATTATAATTTATGACTTGAATGTTAAATTATCTCCACTTTTATCACTGCATTTTCTCCCCATATTATTCAATAGATGTTTCAGGGGTAGCACCCTTGGTGCAATTTTTATTGCAGTATAGGGTAGGATCGAGGACCAACCCCTTCAATTTTTTTGGTGCAATGCCTGCAAAAGCTTGATTTAAAATATTTTAATGAGGAATCCTAAGTTGATTTTATATTATTTGACATATACTAACCCAAATTTTTGTAACCCTTTAATGATCCTAGATCAATGAACTAAATATTATTTCAAGCCAAACTCTTAAAGTTTTTTTTTTTCACAAAAAGTACCCAAAGTAGAGACACACATCCATTGTCAAATCTAGTTCAAGCCAAAGTCTTAAAGGATGAAATATTTCATAGAAAGTCTCCAAAATAGAGATAAATGTGAAATCTAAATAATTTAACACGTGCCCTTATCTTAAATCTTGACCATACATTTGTGAAAATGGTTGTCAATTAAGACAAACCTCCAAAATTTTAGGCAAACTATTAAAGAAATTGTTTGAAAATATAGATTCTGTTGGAGAAATCCTTAGAATGGATTGAATTAATTAATAATAATTATCTTGAATTGAATTGCATTTGAGCAAAAAAATTTAAAGTTAGTTCAGTATGATCACCCAATTCAGTCTCACTTGATCACCAATTTTGAAGTCACATATACTTAGAAATATTTTCCAATTGGTGAATATTTGCCACTAATGTGTTCCTTTTTTGTTATTCTCTTTCCTTTATTGTTGATACATACTTTATGTACAACTTCCTTGAGACAAACTTTGATGGCATTGAACACAAGCACAACAATGAAAAGAACATTGAATGTCTGTCATTTTTGACATTACTAAAATCAAGGATTGATATTATTCTCAATGTTCTATAGTTGTTTTCCACTATCATGTAAATCTAAGTTCACATAAATAAATGTAAAGAATGGGACCCTACAACTCAAACTAGTTCTAAAATGACTAAAACTACATTTTCCTCTTAAACATACAATATGGAATTAGTAACTAATGCAACAAATTTAATCTCTTCAATAATAAGTGCATTGCTTCTAGACAACTCTATGGCTCAATATTATTTTTTAACTTTAGAAACATTAAGTCAACATGATGTTAGGTATGAAACCCTTAAACAACCTCCTTTTAAAGGCTTTGGAGAGAAAATTAAAACTTTAAACATTTCCAATTGAAATGTAAAAATACCAAGTTTTCATTTTACAATGGAATGACATAAAAAATCTTTGTTACATAATAAAAAACTATACCTTAAAAGGAAAACATACATATTAACTATTTAACATAAGGAAAATAGGTAACATATATAATTTATAGTCATACTACTCATAATTAGAAATATAATTAATATTCTATGTTAAATTTGTATTCATATTGTTGGACTAAGTCACATCAACTGGGTGAACTAGTGAGCAAAGAAATAGAGAGTTGATTTAGTAGGAAGTGTTTTCATTGATTGGAAACCTATTAACATAAGTTAATAAAGTTTTGTGAGTGCATCCACCTTGATTGACATACCAATCAAGGTTGAAGAGTAAAGGAATGCATGGAGGGAGAATGGTCATAGCTTAGTCATCATTACTACGATGATACAAAATAAAGTGTGAATGTGACAAGAAAAGGAATAGAGAAAAGTGATGGAATGTGAATAATGCACGCAAGGACTCAAGTCTAGTTGTAGATCTGCAGATGGACAAGCCGGCCTACAAGCATATGCATCTATGGATAGGTAGTCATGGGTGTCTTGTGACTATGCTTAATGTGCATTTCAAATTTTCAAACTACAGTTTGAGTGAGATATCCTTTAGGGCTTCCATCCACAAGAAGTGGACATGATTTAAAGATCACCTGCAATCTTCTATAGTTGTTTGCTAGCAAGGAGAGAAGAAGACTATTATTTAGAGAAAGAGCCAAGAACATCATTGTTGCTTCAACTATGTGGACTAAAGATTTACATTGATAGACGAGGACATTTTTGAATACTCTGTGATAGGAGATTGGTTTATAGTATATGATAAGGAGAGAGGTAATGGCTAGAGGAAGCTCATCAAGCCAGAATAGTAAGAGAAGATCAACGCATCTTAAAGAAGCCATAACAGAGGATCTATCAGGGTAGGTGTACCAATTATTTAGATCAAACCCACTAGTTTTCTTTCTAACCATTATGTCCATTGCAAGGCTTTAACAAGGCATAATTATAATAAGTCTTTGAAATCCTTTAACAAGTTATCTCTTACAAAGAGATCTAAATCCTTTGACAAGCTAGCCTTAATAAGATGACTGTAATTCCTATAATAGGTTAGTCTCATTTCTAATAGGATGTATTCTCAAAAGGAATATATGTAAGCATTTTTAATAGGGTACCTTTTTTCTTGTAAGGAAAGGCTAGTGGGTAAATTACCCCCACCATGGTTTTTACCTTCACACTAGGAGTTTCCATGTAACATGTCATTAATTTATGCTTCTATGTGGGATATTATATGTTTTTATTGCATAGAAGTTATCATTTCCTTAGGTAGTAACAAAATGTGTGAAAAAACTTGTTGCATTAATCGATAGTTGTAAAAGCGAGTGTATTGATTTACCCCCCACCCTCCCCCTTGCAAATAATGGTCAGAACCAATAATTGGTATCAAAGCACAAACCCAGATAACTAGAAGCCTAATGACTTGGGGGAAGATCAAATTGCATTATTTAGGAGATAGCTAGAAGAATCATTAGATACTATCAAGAATCTAAAGGACAAACTGAGAGAACCCCTAGCTAAGCAAAAGAAGCTAATGAGAAAGCTCAGAGAGTGCCAAGATCTAATAGTGAATCTCAAAGAGAAAAGTTTTTTTGAAGATTCACAAGAAGTAATATCAAAACTCATGGATGAGAATGATAAGCTAAAAAAAGGATCAAGGTCTTAAAGAAGGAACGTGAACATTCCATAGTGAGATTAGGTGAAACTATGAATGCGAAAGGGAATGCTATCCTAGAAAGGGACCAAGCCTACGAATAACTAAGCCTAGCTTAGGAAGAAAGAAAATGAGATGATGGTCTAGTGAAAGAAAAGGAAAATGAGATATCTCTCATGGAGGAAGAGCATATGTATGTAATGTAAGAAAATAACATATTAATTGAGCATGATCATGATCAAATAGAATAGCTAAATGCTATGACCGAGGAAGATAGACAAATGGAAGAGAACATTTGTATGCTTATGGATGAACTCAAATTAGTAAAGGAAGAATGTGATAGGATTGCAAAGCCAAGTGAAAATACCTAGAAGGTGGAGGTATAGTCAAACACTCAAGGAGAGATGCCAAGATCAAATAGTCTAGGACTCCTAGGAATCCATACATCTTAAAGAGGAGAGTCTTCAAAGGCAAAAGAATCACATACCACAAAGAAATAAGGGACAAAAAAGAGAGGTATGTCATGTCAAAAAAAATTTCTTGTCTTTGCTATGGTAAAATAAGACACAATTTAATTGAGTATTGGGATAGGTGATCCTCAATACGTAGAAATGATACAAATAGAAAACTATGTTATAGATATTACCTATATGGACATAATACACATGAATGTGGAGATCTTGCAAATGAAGTTAAAGAAGAAAAATACTGCTACTACTATGATATGTATGGTCATAATGAAAAGGACCGTGGATTGAGTATTAGATCATACCATTTATCTCCTAAGAGCAGGAGACAAGTCTACTTCACCTATGGAAATGATGGTAATATTTCATCATAGTGAAAATGGTGGACAACTCAACAAAACCATGCAAGACAATGGAACAACACAAGGAAAACTACTACATATGACACAAGATAGGTCATGTGGTCAAACACTATTAGGTAAAGAAAAAACATAGAAGATGCCATAATAGATACAAAAGAAATGGAAAGGCCTTTGATGTTGAGAAAGTCAATAGGGACTTCTCCAAGGTATGGATTGGACACTAGAATAAAATTTGAGGAAATGGCAAGATCACTAGCAAGTGGTGATTCTTCCTAATCAAGTTGAGCTAACAAAAACTTAAAATGGGTTAGACAAGTCAAATAAGCCTTGCACCAATCTCATCATGTAAAAAGGTTATTAAGGAAGCATGCCTTAAGAAGCCAGGGCAGAAGAAGAAAGATCCTCAAATAGTCCATGTTGTTGGGCAATTAGCAAATATCATGTTAAGGAAGGTAGTGATACCAAAGTATTCAAATCCTAGTAGTCTAGTAGTTAATCTAATCATAAATGGACATGCTATAAAAAATGCTTTAGTTGATTTGGGAGTAGCAATAAATGTGATTATTAAAGATACAATGCATAGGTTACATATGGAAGGCTTAATAATAACTCCCACAGTGTTACAACTTGCTAATAGTTCAACTTTCACTCTAAATGGTCTCATAGAAGATGTGATAGTGACTTTAGATTCATGGGAATACCTTGCTGATTTTCTTATCATATCACCCAAAGTAAAATTTGTTGGCTATCTTATCATATTGGGGAGACCCTAGCTAGCCACCACCAATGATAAAATTAGTTGCAAATTAGGCAGTATGATAATTTCAAATCATCAAACCATAAGGAAGCTAGTGCTATATCCACTTGCCCAACCCCAACCATACTTGGGAGAACCTATTTGGTCAGATTTAGGGGATTAAGAGGAAGAACTGAATTCTGTAGCTCATCTCATGATGTTGCATAGACACTCTTTTATGAAAATGTAGGAGGAAGATGATGTAGTATAGAGCATTTTTACCAACAAGTGTATAATGGCCAGAGATATAAATGAAATTTCTATCTTAATGCTATGTACCTATGAAGACTATGTCTACCTAGCAAGCCTTGAGATAATTGACCAATTACTACCAAGTGAAGTAGCTACAAGTCCAATACCGAAAGTGTCAATGGTAGAATTAACAACTTTTGTGGAACCTTCTCCTAGTCATAACCTCCATGTAAACAAGAAGTTGTCCCTATCACAATTGGAATTGTTAACCAAGATCCTCAATCAACATGAAAAAGGCTTTGCTTGGGATTATAAGGATATGGTAGGAATGAGCCCTAAACTCTGCACCCATAGGATCTACATCAATGATGGAAGCTTGCCACTTCATCAACCTCAGAGGAGAATAAATCCAACATTGCATTAAATAGCTAAGATTGAGCTACTGAAGTTGTTAGATGCTAGATTCATCTATCCAATCTCTAATAGCAAATGGGTATCACCATTAGTTATTGTACCTAAGAAAGGAGGAAAGTGGTGGATATGTGTAGACTATAGAGAATTAAATAATGCCACGAAGAAGGATCACTTTACCCTTTATTGATCAAGTTTTGGATACTTTGGCTAGGAAGAAATACTTCTCATTTCCAGATGGATACAGTGGATACAATTGGAAAATTATTTCTCTAGAAGATCAAGAGAAAACCACATTTACATGTCCTTGGAGTACCTATGCCTATTTTGTATTACCATTTGGCTTGTGCAATGCACTTGCTACTTTCTAAAGAGCTGTAATCAACATCTTCACTAACATATCACATGATTGCATGGAGATATACATGGATGAATTCACTATATTTGGTGTCACATTTGAGGAAGACTTGGAGAAAGTACTAATCTGATGTGAAGAACACAACCTATCTCTTAACAATGAGAAATTCTTTTGATGATGTAGAAAGAAGTGGTATTGGGACATTTTATCTTGGAAGCTAGAATCTAGGTAGACCCTACAAAAGTAGAGGTAATTCTCACACTCCCTACTCTCACAAAGAAAAAAGAAGTCAAATCTTTCCTAGGACATGCTAGCTATTATAGGAGGTTTATCAAAAAAATTAGTTAGATAGCTAGTCCTCTATATACTTTGCTTACCAAAGAGGCTAAATTTTCCTCGAGAAAAGAATTTGATGACTCCTTCCAGCAACTCAAGTCACTATTGACAACTGCACCAATACTTAGGGGTCCTAATTGGACTTTTCCCTTTCAAACATATATAGATGCTTCTAACTATACCATAAGTATAGTCCTAGGAAAAAAATCTCAACATCTTGAAAATGTAATCTACTATATCAGTAAGAGTCTTCATGGATAAGAGTTGAACTATAAAATTCTTATTATATAACTAGTTATCCCATATTTGTTCATACTGACCATGCAACAATTAAGTATCTCATGAACAAACTTGCCATTACAGGTAGGTTAGCAAGATGGCTACTTCTTTTGCAGGAATTTGATATCACAATCATTGACAAACCTAGGAAAGAAAATGTGGTAGTTGATTATCTATCTAGAATCCACCATGATGAAGGAGATACTACTTTGATAGATGATACATTTCCAGATGAGCATTTATTTCATATTGTTGTCCAAACCCCATAGTATGTAGATATAGCTAATTATATTGTAGCTAATAAAATGCCAACACATTTCTCGTACAAGGATAAGAGGTTTCTTGTAGAGAAATCCTTCCATTTCTCTTGGATTGATAACACACTATTTTACACTAGACCTAATCAAGTTATGAGGATATGTGTATGAGAAGATGAGACATATGACATTCTACATGCATGCCATAATGAACTATGTAGGGGGTACTTTGTAGCAAAAAAAATAGTGCTAAAGATTTTAACAATTGGTTACTATTGGCCTACACTTCATAAAGATGTAGCCAATTATACATGAAAGTGTGATAAATGTCAAAGGATGGGTTGAACAACAAAAATAGATGAAATGCTTCTCAATCCACAAATGGTGTTAAAAAAATTTGACAAATGGGGCATGGACTTCATTGGTCCAATAGATCCTTTATCCAATGGGAAATCATATATCCTTTTATGCATTGATTACCTGACAAAATGGGTTGAAATCAAAGCCATGAAGCATGCCTATGACCAAAAAGTTACCAAATTTCTATATGAAGAAATCTTTACTCAATATGGAATACCTAGAGAATTTGTTACTGACCAGGGTGCCTAATTTGCTTTGAATCTAATCACAAAACTCATGAAGGAATATAATATCAGACATAAAAAATCAAGCCCCTATCACCCTCAAACTAATGGACAAGTAGAAGTTACAAATGGGGAGATAGAAGCCATCTTAACAAAGATAGTTCATTTGCACTATAGAAATTAGAGCAATAGACTACTAGAATCTATCTAGGCATAACAAACCAAAGGAAGACCACCAAAGGATTCACACCATTCGAAGTGTTTTATGGAAAAGTAGCAATGCTACCAATTAAATTTGAACACAAAACTTTAAGAATGACATTGGAGTTAAACATTGATCTTCTTGTAGTACTGAGAGTGCTTATTGCATCTTAATTCTTTAAATGAAATGCACAAGTCTTCCTTGGAACACACTTAAATCATATAGAAGAAAAAGAAAACAATGGCACGAATCCAACATTAAAAGTAAGTAATTTCAAATTGGAGATTGGGCATTACTTTATGGTTCCAAATTTAAAGACATACCAAGCAAGCTATAGACACAATGGTTGTGTCCCTATGAAATAAGCCATGTATTTGCAAATGAAGCTGTCAAGTTAACCACAATTGATCTAGTAGACTTCAAGTTATTAGTCAATGGAAATCAACTAAAGTTGTATAAACAATCCCAAATGAAAGATGACTTCCTGTAGCAATTTCAATAGCTAGTTTCAAACACACAATAGGTAACACTTCCTACAATAGAAGGTGCCAACCTTTTTCCTACAACTCTTAAATAAGAATTCCTTCAAGCATGCCCCTAATAAAAAATTTATGTTCAGATAAAGTTCAATTCTCCATTCACTTTGTCATTTCTTCTTTTTCGGCTCATCTCATTTCTTTCTCTACCCCCCACCCACCTTCCATGTCTTCATTTTCCTATCCTCTCACTAATATAACAAGTTCACTAACATATTGTTGGATACAATTGATTAATTGTGTGTTGTCTTTGATGTTACAAAAATGTCATAATCATTATCCATCAGTATATGCCAAGCTCACTTGGGCAATGAAGACAATTCTCAGTGTCTACCGAGTGCTGTTATGTTTGCCTAGTTCAGAAGGTAGTGCCTACCAATTTTACTTGGGCATCGAAGGAAAAATTGTTGAAAGAAAGTGTTAACCAAGTTCACTTGGGTAACAAAGGAAAGTTGGATGGAACCAATGCTAACTGAGCTCACTTGGTTGCTAAAGGATTTTTGTAAGTTTGTAGTGTTAACCAAGATTTTGTTGGTTAACAAAGGAAATCACTTCAGAATTAGTTTCTATTGAGTAGGGTCAGCTAGCAAAGGATTTTCCTATTTTGTTGTATAAAGTTTAATTGATCTATCTATTGATTCTAGCTAACTAAGGTGATAAATATAAATTATTGCAATCTGTATTTGAGCCAACTTGACAAAATGGAAGGTATAAGTATAAGGTCAAGTTGTGATTTCAAAATACGTAAGCAAGTGTGCAAGTGTGAGTGCAAGAGAATGTGGGAATTATGGTGATGTGATTGAAGATCTATTGGTAAGCTGAAGAAGCAAATTTGAAGGATAAGCACAATATCCTTTTGGTATAATAAAGTCATATTTGATTAAGAAGGATCAAGTACAAGCTAGAATAAAGATCTAAAATTAGCAATTAAGTTGCATTCAAATTAGGTCATTTCATTGTTACTCTCAAACCATTGTAGTAGTGATCTAAATCTCTTAATAGAGTTTGCTTATTAGCTATTTGAAAATCCTCTAACAAGGTGGCAATTCCATTGAATTGTTATCAAGACCTCTAACTAGGCTACTCCTAACAGGGTGATTATATCCTTTAGTAGGGTCACACCTAACAGTGTGTTTTGAAACCTTTAATAGGATTGGCTCCTAATAGGGCTCACTTTAGAAGAGTGAAAATTAGTAACTAGTTGCTATTGGTGGTTTTTCCCAAATTGGGTTTCCACATTAAATCTTAGTATCAAATGTGTTCATGCTATTTACTTTATGTGTTTGTAACTAAGTTAAAGTAATGGCAATCAAAAATAACATCTAATGGTTTTTATGTTAATCTTTTATCGAGCTAATCTAGTTACTACCGAGTTGCAACACTCTGAGTGTTTACTAAGCTTCAACAATATTTAGTTATTTGCTTGCATTTTGTACTGACATCAAAAGGGATTTGAGATTTATTTTTGTAGTAACTAATTCACCCATCCCCTCTTAGTTGCTCTTTTTATATTTCCAAAAATTAGTATCAAAGCTTTTGGTGCTTGCAAAGAAGGTTCCAAGGACCTAAGCTAAAGATAAGGATGTCTTATGAAAGAGAGATCCCCAAGCTGAACAAAGACAATTTGCAACATGGCAAGGACTTATGAGATTGCATCTGGCTACCATCAGTAATTCAGGTTGCAAGTATCTTGATGTTGAATATTACATTCCCACTAGAAGATTATCAATTGAAGATATTGCTAAAAAGAAGAATCATAATATCATGATGATTGATATTGCATCTGCTCTTAGTTTTGCTGAATTTGGTGAGGTAAAATATTGAAAAACTACTTTTGCAATGTGGAACAAACTGAAATATATCTATGGAGGAGATGACAATGTGAGAAGATCCAAGTAGAAAGCCATAGAGGACAATTTGATCAAATGAGAATGAGAGAAGATGAAAACATTGAAAAATATGTGGAAAGAATCGAGGCTAGTGTAAGTGCAATCAAAGCATCTGGAGGAGACATCAAGGAGGAAACTGTTGTAAGTAAAGTGACTATAACTCTTCTTCCCATTTATGAAATTAGAGTATCTTTTATTCAAGAAATGAGATGTGATCCAGCTAATAAGATAGGGTTGGATGCTCTAGTTGGAAGATTAATAGCTTTTGAGTTCGAAAATTATGATAACTATGTTCCTGCTTCAAAGAATATTTAATCCACATTTAAAGCTAAACTCTCACTCAAAGAAAAGGGTAAAAAGTCAAAATCCAGTCAATCAAGAAGTGAAGAAGACTAATCATTAGAAGAAAGTTTAGATAGTGATCTTAAAGTTGTTGAAGCCCTACTCACAAGGAAGTATTCCAAAGTAAGAGGGAAGTACAAAAGGTAAAGTTCCTTTGATTTTCTTTTCTTGTGAGAAATCAGTCGCATTACTGCTAGGTGTCCAAATAAGGAAATGAAGGATGAAAAAAAAGGTAACAAGCATAAAGGCAAGAAGGACTCCAAGAACTATAAGAACTTCAAGGACAAAGGAAAGAAATCTTGTTTCATAGCTAAAGATTCTGATAACAGTGAAGATGTAATGGTTTGTATTGCTATGAAAGATGAATCTGATGATGAAGAAGATAAGATGGCACTTTTATCTCATGTTAAAAAAAATGCTTTATGGATTATTAACAGTGGTTGCTCACATCATATGACTGGTGACAAATTGTTTTTGAGCATATGAAGTATTATGATGGAGGTAGTGTAAGATTTGGAAATAATGAACCTTGTAATATAAAAGGAAAAAGATGCATCTTGTTAACAAAAGCACTTGTGTGTGATAATGCTTATTGGGTTGAAGGACTAAAGCATAATCTACTAAGTGTGGCATAGCTGAATAACATTAGATTCAAGGTAGAATTCATGAATGGATAGGCCAAACTACTAGATGGGAAAGGAAATTTGGTTGGTTATGGCAAGCAACCAAAAGGTAATCTATCTTATCTTGATCTTAGTGATTGTTCATGTTTTATTGCTCAAGTAGAAGAAAGCTAGTTATGACACAAAATAATATGTCATGTGAACTTTGATAATCCAGTTAAGATAAGAAAACATAAAAGAGTAAGAGGTATTCCTAATTTGAAGAAGCCTAACATGGGTCTATGCAAGAATTGCCAAATTGGTAAGATGGGAAAGACAAGCTTCAAAAGAAAAGACTATCAGTCAAAAGAAGTCTTGGAAATTGTTCATACAAACTTATGTGGACCTATTGGAATAGAGAGATATAATGGAGAAAAGTTTTTCATTCTTTTTGTTGATGACTACGCTAGAATGATGACAATAATGTACCTAAAAGAAAAATCAAAAGCTTTTCAAAAATTCAAGTGGTATCTAGCAAAAGTAGAAAAAGAAACTAGAAAGAAGTTGAAATGCCTAAGATTAGATAGAGCTGGTGAATTTATTTCCCATGAATTCAATAATTTTTGCATTGAAAGAGGAATCAAAAGATAAGTATCTACTCCTAGTACACCACAACTGAATGGTATAGTAGAAAGAAGAAATAGATCTATCATGGATTGTGCAAGAACCCTAATGATTGAAAAGAATTTTGTGAAGGAATTTATTAGCACTGTAGTTCATACCTTGAATAGATTTTGGTTGAAGAAATATTCAAACAAGACACCTTATAAGCTATGGTATGGCTACAAACCTAATGTAAGTTACTTGAGGGTATTTGGTAGCAAATGTTACATATTGAAAGAATCTAGAAAAGAGAAAATCTAATGTAAAAGGTGATGAAGGCATATTTCTAGGATACTCATACAAAAGCAAAGCATACATATGTTTGAATTTATCTACTCACAAAATTGTAGAAAGTGCACATGCCAAAATTGATGAATATGTAGAAAAGAATGAAGAAGAAAGCAGTAAAGTACCTAAAGACTACAGAAGATTCATTTACTATGAACCTGACACCCTTCCTAATCTATCTAAAAGAAAAGATGCTTCAACTCTCGAGTTGCTATAAAATCTAATAACTATTGAGTTATAGATAGTGCAACCCAAGCTACAAGGACATGAGTCACAAATAGAGGCTATTGAGCTAGTTCAAATTGAGCCTAATGGAATCAAATAATAGATAGAAGGACCCGAGATTGAAACTAAAATTCAAGAAGAAGATGATGGAACTTATTCAAAGACCAAGGATCATGTATTATCAAGATATGTTAGAAGACATCATGCACCTGATCAGATCATTGGAGATAAATAATATAGAACAATAACAAAAAAAAAAATTGAATGGTACATGTTTACTTACTAAATTTAAACCTAAAAGTGTTAAAGATGCTCTAGAAAATGAAAGTTGGATTGAAGCAATGAATGAAGAGATAGAATAGATAGAGAAGAACAAATCTTGGACTCTTGTTCCAAGACCCAAGGATAAAAATGTAATTGGTACAAAATGGGTATTTAGAAATAAGCTGAATGAAGATGGAAAGGTATCAAGAAACAAAGCAAGATTGATATGCAAATGTTACTCTCAAGAAGAAGGTACTGACTATGGAAAAAAAATTTCTCCTATAGCAAGATTTGAAGGTGTTAGAACTTTACTAGCATATGCAACACATAGAGGATTTAAAGTATACCAAATGGATGTTAAACCTGCATTCTTGAATGGAATTCTTGATGAGGAAGTTTACATTGAACAACTAGAAGGTTTAGTAGATCCTAGCAAAGGAGACATAGTTTTCATACTACACAAAGCTTTTATATGGTCTCAAGCAAGCTCCCACATCTTGGCATGAAAGACTCCATAATTACTTGGTACAAATTGCTTTTCAAAGGGCTAATGATAATAGTAGTCTGTATATCAAGGAAGGACCAGATAAGAAGATTGTGTTAGTAGAAATATTTGTTGATGATACTTTATTTATAGGAAATGATGATCCATGCAAATAGATCTCAAAATAAATGAGCATAGAATTCGAGATGTCCATGTTTGGTGAAATAAAATTATTTTTTGGATTGCAAATACAACAAAACAAGAATGGTATCTACATCACTCAATCTAAGTATATCAAGGAGATACTAAAGAAATTTGGAATGGAAGATTCAAGACTAGTTGGAACACCTATGTCTACTAGATAATAAGCTTTCTAAAAATGATGATTCTAAAGAAGTAGATAAGACTACTTACATATTAATAATTAGAAAATTGTAGTATGTAGTTCACACAAGGTCTGATATTGCTCTAGCAGTTGGAATAGTGGCAAGATTCTAAATAAATCCTAAAAAAAATCACATGATGGAAATCAAGAGAATCATGAGGTATGTGAAATGTACTGAAGACTATGGTTTATAGTACAAACTTGGAGGCAACTTGGACTTAAAAGTATTTATTGATGCTGATTGGGCATGAAGTCTCGATGATAGAAAAAACACTAGTGGTAGAGCATTCTGTCTTGGTAAAAGATTAGTATCTTGGACAAGTAAGAAGCAAAATTGTACTTCTCAATCCATAGTAGAAGAAGAATATGTAGCAGCAGTAGTCAATTGCTCTAATATTGTTTGGTTCAAACAACTGTTGGAAGGAATGAAGGTAGAAATCAAAGATCTAGTTGTTATATATTGTGATAACACTAGTGCAATCAACATATCAAAGAATCTAGTAATGCATTCCAAAATAAAGCATATTGCTATAAAATATCACTTTTTAAGAGAATTGGTGCATGATAAAGAAGTCAGATTGGAATATTTCAATACAAAGGAACATATTGTAGACATATTCACCAAGCCATTACTTGAGGATGCATTTTTGTATCTAAGAAGTAAGCTAGGTGTCATTCCCCTATCTAAAATTCACTAAATGAAGTTCAGTGAATGTGTCAACCAGAACCTATTGAAGAACAATCAGTTGGTGAAGAATTGGTAAGGGCATATTGTAGATAATTAGTACTTAAGGTACATTGAAATTTACGGAGTTATTGTCTTTAGCATGTGTTGTCAAAGAGAGAGAAGTTTACTATCATATCTCTAAGAAATTTTATTTTTTTTGGAACTAGATTAAAGTCAGAAACCAGAGAGGGAGAAGTCCTCTAAAAGATAAAGTATATTAAAAGAGAAAGAATGTTCTGAATGAACTTGGTAACATTTTTTGCAAATAGAATTCAATGAAAGGAAGAGCTCATATTGATAGAGGGAGTTCTCAAATCCAAAATTTCATTGTGCTATGACATGTTGTGTTGCCATCAATGCCAAAGAGGGAGATTATTGGATACAACTGATTAATTGTGTGTTGTCTTTGATGTTACAAAAATGTCATAATCATTATTAGTCAACATATTCTGAGCTCACTTAGGAAGTGAAGACAGTTCTTAGTATCTACTAAGCATTCCTATGTTTACCTAGCTCCAAAGGTAGTGTCTACCAAGTTCACTCGGGCGTTGAAGGAAAAGTTGTAGAAAGCAAGTGTTAACCAAACTCAGGTAATGAAGGAAAGTTGGATGGAACTAGTACTAATTGAGCTCACTCAGTTGCCAAAGGATTTTTGTAAGTTTGTACTATTAACCAAGCTTCTATTGGTTAACAAAGGAAATCACTTTAGAATTAGTTTCTACTAAGTAGGATCAACTAGCAAAGGATTTTCCTATTTTGTTGTATTGAGTTTAATTGATCTATCTATTGATTCTAGCTGACTAAGGTCATAAATATTGATAATTGTAAGTTGTATTTGAGCTGACTTGAAAAAATGGAAGATATAAATAGAAGGTCAACTTATGATTTGAAAATAAACAAGCAAGTGTGCAAGTGTGCAAGTGTGAGTACAAGACAATGTGTGATTTATGGTGATGTGATTGAAGATCTATTGGTAAGCTGAAGAAGGAAATTTGAAGGATAACTAGAATATCCTTGTGGTATAGTAAAGTCATATTTGATCAGAACGGATCAAGTACAAGCTAGAATAGAGATTTGAAATTAGTAATTAAATTGCATTCAAATCAGGTCATTTCATTATTACTCTCTAACCATTATAGTAGTGATCTAAATCTCTTAATAGAGTTGGCTTAATAGCTATTTGCAAATTCTCTAACAAGGTGGCAATTCCATTGAATTTTTCTCAAGACCTCTAACAAGGACACTTCTAATAGGGTGATTAAATCCATTAATAGGGTCACACCTAATAGTGTTTTTTGTAACCTTTAACAAGGTTGGCTCCTAATAGGGCTCACTTCATAGAGTGAAAATTAGTAACTAGTTTCTATTGGTGATTTTTCCCAAATTGGGTTTCCACATTAAATCTTGGTGTCAAATGTGTTCATGCTATTTACTTTGTGTTTTCAACTAAATTAAATTAATGGTAATCAAAAATAACATCTAATGGTTTTTATGTTAATCTTTTACTGAGCTAATACAATTACTACCAAGTTACAACACTCTATGTGTTTATTGAGCTTTAGCAATATTCAATTATTTGTTTGCATTTTGTACTAACATCAAAAGGGATCTAGGATTTATTTTTGTAGTAACTGATTCACCCCTCCCCTCTTAGTTACTCCTCTTATATTTCCAACACATATTTTTTTTCTACCATTCTTCTACTCTTGCCACCTTTATCTATCATATGCGATGATCAAATTGGCAGGTATAAGCTTCTCAAATTTTATTCATTTTTAGCATATAGATTTAGTTGGTTATATCTATTACTGCATTAAATATATCATTATGGCATTATGCTAGTTCTGTACCTTGTGCCAAGTATGACAAGTGAGGACACTTATCCATGTTTTGTAGGGGCAGGGAAGGTTACTAATTCCCAATGGCATTAAAGATCCTCAAATCTATACTCTCTTTGTTTGATTGAAATCTAGTTGCCATAGTACACAAGTATCAAGTGTCATACCTTTACTTCTAAATAATGCCTCATTGTCAGACAAAAATGTGACTTGAATTAAATTTTGAAGCAATTCTCACATATCTATGATTTATTCCCATTAAAACAACATTATTATCATTCATGAAAGAAATTCATAAAAAAGAATGTGAAAAAGGTCTATGGTTTTCAAAAAAAGAGAGAGTCTAAAGTTCACAGAAGGGAAGAAGGTAATTGTTGCAAACAGAGCAAAGGTTGAGATTAGTAAGCACAAATGGGAGGACAATTGCAGCAACGTGAACTAGTAGAACATAGTGTTTTACTTTTTGATGTAGAAGTAGTAAGAAGATTTAATGCATGTGGTTGGCCAGGATATTTCTTGAAACTAATGGAGTTTAATGAAGGAGAAATTACTAAATTTATACATGCTTAAATTGAGGAAGGTGAAGCAACAGTATGGGGATTGATAGTCATTGCCATAGAGGAATGAATAATGGAAGTAACCAAGTTGTCAATAGTACGAGAACACTACCCTGATGCACATGATGCTAGATGAACTAGGGCCCAATTTTTCCTACCAAGTGACCCTCCATTGGATATTACTAAGCAAGGATGCAAAAGAATGTCTCTTCTACTATCGTACAATGATTTGGTCATGCATATTATTAGGTATTTTATCTGTAAAGGAAGATTTTCTAATTTTCATGCACATCATTTTAACTTACTCATAAGGCACAATTTTCTAGTAAATATCCCTAATTTCTTCCACAACATGTTATGCATTAGTGTTGGGGAAACCAAAAAAGGAAAGGACAATTCTGTTACTCACCATACCCTAATTAAATTTCTCATAGAAATATCTCTTAGGGGTGTTTCTCCCATGTCATGGGTAGAATTTGCCTAGCATAAAACCTACAACCTCAGGTTGCCCCTAATGTGCAGCCCAACCAGGATAATATAGTCCCCATTAACACAAATACTAAGCAAGGCACCTAAGGTATAGAAACCAAAAATGTGCCTTTTCCTACTCAAATGAGAAATGTACTTACTTTTACCCAAGCAAAGAGAAAATGGAAGTTATAAGAAGAAACTTTGGTTCTGATAGCATAAAAATGAAACCCTGTAGTCTCAAAATAAAAGAACATAAAGTTGGTTCCTATAGTAGCTACTTCTGTAGCAAAGACACTAAAAAGGGTTAGAAGGAAAAAGGTTGTGGTGCTTGAAGAAATCCTTGTGAGAAGAAGCCCTAAAATGAGAGGGAAAATTCTTAAACTGCCCTCAGAAACCTAGTCCACTTCACCTAAATAATCTAGTAAAGAATCTCTAGTACAAGTTATCTCAAATGATTCCCCCAATTAGCCTAAACTTCCAAACATTCCTTAGAATTTTGATGAGAAATGTAAGACTAAGAAAATGATTCCCAAGCAAGCCAACAGGATATCGCATACCATAAAGAAGAAAAAGACCCAATAATGCACCAATTAGCCTATTCAAAAACTACCCTAATTTCACATAAAAAAACATGGTTTACAAGCTTCTTGGAATGGTCATGGAGGGAACAAAGGAAGAAAAATAACTGGGAAGAGGAAAGTGGCCCGCTTACCTTACAAATGCTTCTTTTTCAGTTATATAATAAACATGTGTTAACAACAACCCTATGGGAAGAAAAGAAAAAGGAAATGAAGAAGGTAATAATAGACCAAGGTGAAGAAATTGCAAAATTAAATGAGCAATTGGAAAGACAAAAGAAAAAGATGGATCATGCCCTTAAATAGGTTGACCAAATAATTATTTGTAGGCCACCACCTAGGATTTGTGCCATCTATTTAAAAGAACAATTATGTTTATTCCAGTTGATGATGACCCTCAAAGATATAGACACAAAGTTCAGGTCAGCTTAGGAACTCTATGGTTTGTACCAAACTCTTCCATCATGGTAGAAAAATTTACTCTATGAATTGCATGTGCATAATTTTATCATCCCTAAAGAAACTCAATGGAACCCTCTACTTTATATAGGGGATATACACCATAGGGCCCTAATGTATTGGATTGATAATGAGGCCAATTATGATAGACAAGTGAACAATTATAGAGATGAGGAGAGAAAAAAACCCCTGCCATTAAGAGCAAAGAGCAAAAAACCAAAAGAAATCCTTAGGGATTGGTTTAGGCTGACCTATGGAGATGTTCACAAGGAAATAAGAAAACAAATCTTTGAGGGCAAAATAAAAGTGTATGTAGAGTATGACAACATGTCTTACTTTTTATTTCAAAGAGTCATGGTTGGTTTCAAAAGTAGATGGGGTAGACTTCTCGAGGGAGTTAGAAGGTCAAAACCATACAAACCTATCAACCTAAAGGCATCCCTTCATTGAGCACCAAAATACATGCAGCTAGGAAGGCAAACTAGATTAGAACTTTGGTTTCCATTAACAATGCAACCACCTATGCTCCTTTGGCCCCTTTATGACATTAACTTTAAATGACTTGATAGGTTGTAGGAGGATCATAAAAGGGAAGTTTGGGAAAGAACAAGAGGATTCTATCACACTTTTAGGAGTAACAAGCGAGGGAGGACTGAGGTTGGAGACTTTTGATCAATGGCCAAAAGATGCAATGCTTAAGGAAAAGCATTAAACTTACTAGGGGGTCGATGATGAGGCCAATTATTGCCTCTATTTTATGTTAATTTTACTACTTTAAAAAAAATATTTCTATGATACTTTTGAACTTATAACTAGTTGAAATTGATAAAGCCTAGATAGAA
Organism: Cupressus sempervirens; assembly: GCA_028749045.1. Taxonomy (NCBI): domain Eukaryota; kingdom Viridiplantae; phylum Streptophyta; class Pinopsida; order Cupressales; family Cupressaceae; genus Cupressus; species Cupressus sempervirens. The sequence goes on along the minus strand of CM053788.1, from coordinate 212,583,306 downwards.
CTGTTAACCTATGGGTAGATGGTTATGTCATATTTTTCCAATATTATACATATAATGCAGTATTTCATATAACTATTAGAATGTGTGTTCTAATATTTGAATTTAATTTGATTATTTTTATTTGTGTAAATATTTCTACATCACAACTAACTTGTTAGGAAAGGAAGAATCTAGAGAATGGTTGACAACATTTAAGGAGTAGCATTAAGGTCTAGCTACTGTAGAAGAATCATAATGGCACTAGGAGACACAATTACTACAAAGGAGGAGTTATTATTTGAAGAATTTAGGGATGAAGTGTTGCTATAATCCCTCTGTGTTCACTATTGTGTTGAATCAGTTACCCAAACTTTATTGCTTATAACACGAGCTCTTATATTTCCTTCTTCCTTTTTGGTGGATTTTTAGTCAGTTTGTTTTCTTTCTTATTTTAGAATAAGTGTTGATCTTCCATTTATAGGGATTGGATCAATAGTTTTGGGGGTTGTAATAAGTTTATGGAAACACATTGTTCTTATGTAAGGAGTTTTGAAATATAATGAAATAATTTTTGGTTTACATTTTGTGTTAGCAGATTAATAGAAGCCAACAAAGGGGGCCCACTTGGGAGGTGGATTAAATTAGAGGAGTGTAGATTTACTTCTAGCATTTCCAATATTTTAGGTAGAAGTTATAAGTTTTTTCCTACAACATCGTACTTTGTGAATGTTCCTACAACATCGGTAAGAGCAGTTATAGTGGATGGTCTGAGTTGAAACATAGGTTAGCATAGACTTGTATTTTCAGCATTCATTTTAATAAAGAGTTAAGTGTTTTACTTTCTTGTAGCACTAGTGTAGGTTCTTTGTATGCATTTTACTTCCATGCAACATAAGCATAGTGATTCCTTAAGAAACCTAGTCTACATACTGTGCTAACCATTTCAAGTATACATCTCTTGGTTGAAAAATTGTTGGTGAATAGATTTTCTTTTCAACAATTTTAATAATTTCTCTCTATGGCCAAGGTTCATAAATTACAAAGTGTCCACAACAGTTGAGAAAATATCATATTATTTGACTCTCTCTAAATTTTCAAAGGTACAATTCCCTTATTAGATTTGCAATGAATTCAAATTATTGTTGCACTTTTACCTGAAAGCACCTAAGGATCTCTCAACTACTCTTAGGTAGTGAGGTAAATAATTTACTCCAAACTTAAAGTAACATACATAGAATATATATACATATATAGGGAATCTATTTCAAAAAATTGAATAACACCATGAATTTATATCAACCATTTAAACACCTCAATTGAAGTGAACTTACTATAAGAACAACAATCAAATATCTCAAACCAATAAACTAGAGTTCACAAAGTAATAGTGGTCCATACACTTCAAACATAAAGTTTCCAAGCTAAAATCATATATGTGTGTGTGTGTGTGTGTGTGTGTGTGTGTGTGTGTGTGTGTGTGTGTGTTAAAACTTCTGCATGCACATAGTCATTCAAAAGAAAAAAAATCCATATAATATCCTTCGATTGATGTATATAGTATCTACTTTAGCAGAGTTTCTAACTATTTACTTTCTAACTATCTATTGCTAACTGCAAACTAGTTCAATGCCTCGACATTTATTGTTTTTCCATACAAATCTGAAAGGCCTCCATCAAAACCCAACCATTTTGGTTAAAACAAGAAATAGTTACAAAACAAGAAAGCAGTTTAAAAATGAGCACCAAAATGTAACTAAAAGCAACAGTTTAGTTCAAGCTTCATTGCTAGTTTTCTCCTCCTCACCATTGGTCTAATGTACTAGCTTCTAGCTTCAGAAGGTATTCATAAATTCCTGCATCATGTGAGAGTGCATATTCTTTAGGGTTAGCAATTGGGCTCTACATGCATCCTTCTACCATTTGAATTCCTTTATCTTTAAATTTTGATGTGGCATCAAGTTCTTATTAAGACACAACATCGATTCAATACTTGCCAACACAGTGAAATCATTGGCACTTAGTGATTCACTATCCTTGATTTGTTCCATAGCTTTACTAAAACTCTTTGTTAATGTCTCAACATAGAACTATAGGATCTATGCAAAAGTACAGGCTCATAATACGACATTAATGACACATCACTTCCTATTAACACTTGCATGTTCAAAAGCCTTGTTGTATAAACTCTCCATTTAATAATTTCCTTTTCATATGTATTGGTAATGATTAGTTTTAATGTGACATCCAATTCCTTTTTTGACTAAAAATTTCCCACTTTCCCATAATGATGACTTTCCACATTGGGAATAGAAATTCCCTTTTACTTATTGTTCTCTGACATGACCATCAATTTCCTTGCAAGAAGATGACATGTCATACCCCAGACTTTAATATTGCCAACACACCTTTGCCATTTAACCAATTTGAACTACTTCAAACTAAGGTTCAAAGTGGTTCAAAGTGATTCAAAAAGAGATCTCCACCAAGTTGACACATATCACCTGCCAAAAAAATTGTTAGTACAAACCTTTGGTTGAACTACTTTGAGCTACTTTGAACCGAGGTTCAAAGTGGTTCAAAGTGGTTCAAGGGAAGAGATATCAACTAGGGACCAAAAGGGACTTCAAACAATCACTTTGGGAGATGGTGAATACACAAAGCAACAAGGGAAAGACTTCAACAAATAGATAGGCAAAGTTGAAGGAAAGACCTTTGAAAAAGGGTGAATCAAACACTACTAACAAGGGCTTTGACTGGGGACTGTGTACATAGGTACACAGAGAACTCAGAAAACAAGAAACACAGACAAACCTAAATTAATATAGAGGGAAATGATAGGAAGGAAAACAAACAAAAAAAAAATGAAAAAAGAGTATGTACATAATAGAGGACTTAAAACTCAGAACTTGATTAACTTCAAGTCTTGCTCGTTATAAGTAAAGGGTAGAACCATTCCATCCAGGTACTTCAAACAAAAAGTATTGGGGCCAACAACTTCTAAAATAACAAATAGACCTTTCTAGAGAGACTCAAATTTTCCATGTGCACCCTTGGGTTCTCTCCTTTTATCCCAAAGAAGTACTTCATCATTATTGAGGAAATCACGTGGTCTGGCTTTCCTATCAAAGATCTACTTTATCCTCATCTGATTCTTAGTAATATGATCAACTAGTTTGTTCCTTTCCTCTTCCAACTTGTGTAAATACATTATTCTTTTTTCTAGTGAATCCTTAAAGAACTGATCCTCAACAACAGTTTGCAGTTTAGCGGTAGACAGCTCCAAAGGAAGTGATACTTGAGCTCCAATCCCATACACCAATTCAAATGGAGCCATACCAATAGCTCTTTTTGGGGTAATCATGTCGGCCCATAATGCTTCATAAAGCTTCTTATGCCAGTTTTGGGGATTGTTAGATACTAATGGAATATATTTTTTTCAAATTTGGGGTTCCTCAAAAGATAGTTGTCTTTGAGGCTTGCTTGGTTCAGATTTCTGAAGTCCACTCAAATCCTTATCTCACCATTTTTCTTTCTCACAGGGACGATTTTCACTATCCATGTTGAATGATGAATTGGGTATATTATACAAGCCTTTAACATTTTCTCCACTTCTCTAAAAATGGCTTCAAATACTTTGGGATTATAATTCCTAAGCTTTTTCCTAAAAGTGGTTGAGCCTAGTTTCAAAGGTATATGATGGACAAACTCCCCATTTCTAAATTTTTTTAAGTCTTCATACCCCCAGGCAAAAACATCCTAGTATTGAGTGAGGAGTTTAGTCAGCTCATCTTTTCAACTCTTGGAACAAGTCTTACTAATTGAAATCCATCTGGGATCTTCCACAGTTTTGATATTAATTTTATTCTATCTTTCAACATTTTTATTAGAGCCAACGTTCCTCTTTAGGGGACTATCATCCTTCCTTCCAAACATGTGTTCTAGAGAGATCAATCCCTTAGGAATTTGATTACCTTTGAGTCAAATGACTTCCCTAGATTTAGTTAATTATTCTCCAATCAATTTGTCTTCATGATCAAAACCCTCAAAGAAGATATCAACAAAATTTCTAGCACATTCAAGGAACTCTCTCAATTATATATCATCATCAAAAACCTACCAATGATTAACATTATCTAAAACTCTAGGCCTATAGATCATCTCAATCCTGTAAGTATAATTTTTAAATTTTGGATGTGATAACAATAGTGATGTTGAAATAGCTAAATAATCAACTTTAGTGTTTTGGGAATGAGGTATGAATTCAATAGAAAAAGCTTCAAAGGACTCAATTTCATCCCAAACCAGGTTTCTATAATGCTTCAGTCTATCATTTTTAACATAAAACTGATTTCTCACCTATTTCACAATAAGTTCAGCATCACCCTTCACTTTTAACTACTTCACTCCTTTTTATTTGGCTTCCTATAGGCCTAGAAGAAACACTTCATATTCCACAGTTTTATTGGTATTATGGAAGTCCAATTTGAAAGAGAAAGGAAGAACATCCCTAGTGGGTGAAATAAGAAAAATGCCCATGCTTGATCCTAAATTTGAATAGCTTCTATTGAATTCTAGAGTCCATAGGTCTTCTTCATAACTTACTAGCTCTTTCTCGTTGCATGATTCTTCAGGCAGAATAATATAATTTTTGAACTGACATTTCTCATACAATATCTGTGCTTTGGGTTTATTTGAGGGTACTAGTATATACTTATTCTTTGGTTCAAGCTTTGGCTTTACTTTCTTCTTTCCTACTAGGATATAGGCTTCTAACCAATCCATTTAAATTTCCCCACCCATATCCTTATAGAAGGTTCTACAGAGCAACATTTCATAGCTGGCTGGTATATTAGCTACAAGAATGGTAAGTTTCACTCTTTTTTCTGGGCAAGCATAGATAATAGCCTGTACATCCTTCACTTCACTGACTAGAGGCACTTGTTTTCCATCCATAGAATAGCAACACCTAAAAGTCTTAGTAAGCTCTAGACCAAGGGCATTTGCAATAGCTTGAGGCATGATGTTGTCTGATGCTCCTAAATCAATGATGCAATTACTAATTTTTTGACCATTCAATAACAATGATATGTAGAACAAATTAGGTTTCTTCATCTCTACTTCTTTTTTGATAGAATTAGCAACTGCCTCACCATAAAGGAACATCCATTTTGCATCTTTCAGAAACAAAAATGGGTTCATTCCAACCCTTTGAACTCTCAGTAGCATCACTCACAAATTGTACATTATTAGTGGAACCTCCTTTCACATATTGAATCAATTTATCTAACTCCCTAGGATTAAGCTTTAAATACTCAGCTAGAGAAATATATATGGAAGAGGTTTTGCAAAATTCAACAATATCAAAAGTTGAAGTGCTAGCCGTTGTTTCTATCTTAGACAAGATTCTTGGTTCTATAGTTTTTGTTGAATTGGAATATACATGCTCCTTGTGTTTGGAGTTCAACACATTTGGGCTAGCTCCTGGGTAGGATTTATGATTTCTCTATCCTCTAGTTGTAGGGCCCATTTGTCGTTGCACCAAAAGCCATGACTGTTAGTGAACATGGAACACCACATAATTAACCACTTGTGGGTAGGGGAGCGCGTCACATCACCTAACAATCTCCCCCTCGACGCGCATACCAGGTGCTTATGCGGGTCGGGAAGGCACTAGGGAGATTTGAACCCATGACCAGGCCAAAACCAGGCTCTGATACCAATTGTAAGGAAACTTGGCAATAAAGAATATAACTGTTTCCACATAACCCATAATAGATCTGAAATAAATACGAAATTAAAATCCACATGCAAGAGAATAGACAACATACCCACAAAATTGTGACACAAGATATACCCTGGGAAACCCTCATTGAGGGAAAAACCCAGCCTCCAAAAGCATCCATCACCATGTATTATTTAGCAAAATAACCATTGCCATACAACCATGGAAGCCTTCATAGCCATAGCCACAATCGAGCAAACTATGTGAACAAGCATGAATCCACACATCCCATGCCATGCTTCCAACCTTCACAAATGCTCCCTTGGCTAACCTGTCAAGCCTTGTCCCGCTCGACTCTTGCCTTTTGTCTTCTTCTTGTCACTCTCTATATACAACAACTACCCTTGTGGCTACTTATATAGTAGCAAGTCCCACAAAACCACCAAGTGGTATTACATAAACCATGTGCTAAAACCATGTGCTACCAAACCCACTGACCCCACATTTAATATTGGGCATTTAATTCTTTTCCCCAATATTAAATAATTACATAAAATATTATCACAATGTTACAATACAACTCATCAAGAATATTCCATGGGAATCTTTACATGTTGCACGTCCATCTAGGCACAACATTACATAATAAAAAATAAAATAATAAAATAAAAATATTATGCAATGTGTGCAACACCCATTATCTCAACACTAGTCATCATCATGCAAGTAGGATCTTGAAGAGTTGCAAACACAATACCTCCTGTTTCTGAATTAGATTCATTCTCAAGAAAATAAGCCCCCAAATTTTTATTTTCTAGATTTTGATTTTTAGGTGTTTTCTTTGCTGTAAGAGTGTTCTTCACTAATTGAAAGCAATTGAGCCAATTAGGACATTCTCATTCATCATGGTTTGAAGTCATATGAAAAGAACACATTGTTTCCTTGGGAGCTTCTTCAATTTTTAGTCTCAATTGAGGAGCAGTCAATAGGGGAGTTTTACCAAAATTTTGAGGTTGTTTCCATCTATGTATGTCTTGATAAGGAGTTTGGTAAGGGCCATGAATTTTGTTTTGTTGTCTCTTCATCATCACTACATCATTCATCAATTTTTGTAGAACAAGATCAGTAGGATTAGAGGAGGAAACTATTCCTGGGGTTTGTACTTCTTTTTTCCACTTACCAGCATTGATAAATACATCCTCTAACTAAATGGCTAGTCTCTAGATAGAAACCAAATCAATACATGCATCCTTTATGAGATGGAAGCTTATGTTTGGATAACAAAATTTATAAAGAATAACTTTTGGTTCTCTGCATTAGGTCTAGATGTAGTAAGGATTCTTTGAATCAATCTATTGAACTTGGAAATAAAATCCCTCATAGGTTCATGCATCTCTTTCTTCATCTGACTAAGTCGGAAAAATAGAGAACTTTCATTTTTAGGAGCCTTGAATCTATCTTCAAAAGCATTTTTCATATCATCTCACCTGGTGATGGAATGATGAGGTAGGTGGTTAAATCAATTTTTAGTGGCATCAGTCAGGGTCTGTACAAACGATCTTACAACAACTTCTTGTGTGGGAACACTTATAACAACACAAGTAGAATGAAAGGCACTTAGGTGATCACCTGTTGAAATCTTGCCATCTCCACTAAACTTGGGTAAAATTTTAGTGGCTCCTTTGGGTAATGGTGTAGGATTTACACTCAAATTTAATGGCCCTATGTTTTGCCTCCATGGTTGATTTATGGCCATGTTTGGTGGTACACCTTGCAAAGGTTGGATGGTTATAACAATGGGGATGAGTGTGTTCAATGGAAGTAAAGATTGTACTAAAGGTGAAAGAGGAGATTGCTTCGATCATGAACTAGGTCTACTTTGGGATTTAATACTCTTCTTCTTAGGATTGTTAAAATTTGGTAAGAACTTTAGATTCTTCAATGGCTAAAATTTTTCATCAAGGATCCCCTTTTCTCTCTCCCCTCTTATGTATCTATAGGTAGCCAGATCTAACTCCTAGTTCTAAGTTCAGGGTCTTGTAGGTTCTTGGGCAAGTCTATTCACAACTACTTCCTCTTGAACTCCTACTACCCCTCTCAAAAACTCAACGCTTTCTTCTTCTCTTTCTAAAAAAAATAAGACTTCTTGATATTGCTAGTTACTTCTACGCAACACCCAAGTAGTTGTACCAAGTCTGAGATTATATCTTCTTGAGTGTCTTCAAATTGAAGGTTAGGTTGTAGTACATGGAAGACCTTATTATGTGGAAGAACCATTTTTATACATGTTTTTTTAAAGATTCGGGTTCTTTTTCAAAAGGGACTCTTCCCCAGCAAGGTCACCAAAATTCTATTGGTGAACATATTGTCCTTTCAATGATTTTAATAATTTCTCTCTATGCCCAAGGTTTAGAAATTACAAAGTGTCCACAACAGTTGAGAAAATATCATATCATTTGACTCTCTCTCTAAATTTTCAAAGGTACAACTCCCTTATTAGATTTGCAATGAATTCAAATTATTTTTTCACTTTTACCTAAAAGTGCCTAAGGATCTCTCAACTACTCTTAGGCAGTGAGGTAAAGAATTTACTCCAAACTCAAAGTAACATACACAAAATATATATACATATATAGGAAATCTATTTTAGAAAATTGAATAACACCATGAATTTATATCAACCATTTAAACACATCAATTGAAGTGAACTTATTGTAAGAACAACAATCAAATATCTTGAACCAATAAACTAGAGTTCACAAAGTAACAGTGGTCCATACACTTTGAACAAAAAGTTTCCAAGCTGAATTCAAGATGATATATGTTTGTGTGTGTGTGTGTGTGTGTGTGTGTTAAACCTTCTGCATGCACATAGTCTTTCAAAAGCAAAAACATCCATATAATATCCTTCAATAGCTATATATAGTATCTACTTTAGCAGAGTTTCTAACTATTTACTTTATAACTATCTATTGCTAACCCCAAACTAGTTCACTACCCTAGCATTTATAGTTTTTTCATACAAATCCAAAAGGCCTCCATCAAAACCTAGCCATTTCTATTAAAACAAGAAATAGTTACAAAACAAGAAAGAAGTTAAAAAATGAGCACCAAAAAGTAACTAAAAGCAACAGTTCAGTTCAAGTGTCATTGCTAGTTTTCTCCTCCTCACTAATGGTCTAATGTACTAGCTTCTAGATTCAGAAGGTATTCATAAATTCCTACATCGCGTGGGAGTGCAGATTCTTTAGGCTCAACAATTGGGCTCAACACACATCCTTCTACCATTTGAATTCCTTTATCTTTAAACTCTGACATGGCATCACGTTCTTATTGAGACACAACATCAATTCAATACTTGCCAATGCAGTGAAATCATTGGCACTTGGCAATTCACTATCCCTGATTTGTTCCATTGCTTCACTAAAACTCTTCATTAGTTTCTCAGCATCCATGTTCCCGTCATTAAATTGTAGGATCCACGTAGAAGTATAGGCTCATAATATGACATTAATGACACATCACTCCCTATTAACACTTGCATGCTCAAAATCCTTCTTGTATAAACTCTCCATTTAATAATTTCCTTTTCGAATGCATTGGTAATGATTAGTTTTAATGCGACATCTAATTTTTTTTTCGGCTAAAGATTTCTCACTTTCCCCATAATGATGACTTTACACATTGGGAATAGAAATGTCATTTTACTTATTATTCTCTGACATGACCATCAATTGCCTTGTCGGATGATAGTGCATCATACCTAATCTGCCTCACAATAGGTGTATCATAGTCATGCTCTAGGTCATGCTTAGCAATAATACATTCAAACTAAGGACTATTTTTCTTGCTATGAGGTTCATTAAATCTTGTCAACCCATGGACATATACTTGAAATGGTCAGCATAGTATGTGCACTAGGTCTCTTAATGAGTCACTAAGCTTCTGATGTAGGAAAAGAACTTACACTATTGCTATAGGAAACTAACACACTTAACTTTATGAATATTGGAAATACAATGAAAGGATAAAAAAAATTCCAACTAGGTTCATCCACAATAACTATTCTCACATATGTTGTAGGAATATTCACAAAGTATGATGCTATAGGAAGGAACTTACAACTTCTAATTATGAAACTAAGAATTCTTAGAATTAAATCTATTCTATAATCTAATCCACCTTCCAAGTGGGCCCCCTTGGTCAGCTTCACTAAACTACTAACACAAGATAGAAGCCAAAGACTATTTCATTAGATTTCAGAATTACATAACATAGAACTATAAAAACACAACTACAAAAGTCAACAGTCTGTTCTCTTAAACTATTTCTTCTAACTGGTTAAAAAACTTAACATACTTGGGTCAATTCCTATATATATAAGAAATCAACATTTATTCTATAACAAAGAAGTAAATGACCTAGCTTTTAATCCACAAGAGACAAAATAGGAGGATAACAACTTAAGATGAGAAGAGGGAATAATGGCTTAAGGTGGGAATAATAAAGTTTGAACATCTGCTCGCGAAAGAATAAATGTAGAGAAGGTAATAAGTCTTCATAGCTCCTCCTTACTCACTGTCGTGTCTTTTGGAACTATTGCAACTTTCATCCGCGGTGGCTACTCCTTAGCATTCTCTTCTCCTTGAATGTTGTTGGCACTTAACTTTTGAATTCCTCCAATCATCTTTTAGTCTTCATTAACAAGTTAATTTCAATATAAAGATACATTTACAAATAAAAATTTATCAAATTAAATTAAAATATAAGAACACACATTTTGATAACTATATAAAATATTGCATACTATATATAATATTAGCAAAAGATGGCATAGTTCCTACCCATAGGTTTGTCATAGGTTTGGTAAACATAGGTCCACAAATGTTTTGATAGAGATAAAATAAACTATCAAAAAAGTATCTTAAAACTATCATAATATAAAGGCAAATTTTGGTCTCATCATTTGCCCCCTACTAAACTAATGCTTGTCCTCAAGCATTGCACTTCCTTGTCAATGACTTGAATTCTCCAATCTCTATCCTTCTTTTTTTTTTGCTCTTGAAAGTGTAGTAAAATCTTCTAGTTCTCTCCCACACTTCCCTTCTGTGATCTTCCTAAAGCTTGTTGAGTCTACCAACATTAATGTCATACAAAGGCCATAGGAGCATAGGAGGCTACATGGTTAGGGGACACCGCAACTCTTGTCTGGCCTACTTCCCTAACTCTAAATATTTTGGAACCCTGTTAAGTGCTACTTCCAAGTTAATGGGACTGTGTGGTTCTAACTTTTTAAGAGATTCAGGTAGTCTAGCCCATCTACTCTTTACACCAGTCATAGCTCTCTGAAAAGAAAAGTAGGGAAGATTTTTGTAATCAGCATAAACTTTAGCTCTGGTAGAAAAGATCCTATCCCTTACTTCTAGATTCTTCTTTCGATAGGTTAATGTGAACCATTCCCTAAGAACTTCATCTAGTTTTCTACTCTCTTCTCTTAAAGGCAAAGTTTTTGTCCTTTCCTCATCCTTGTAATTATTTAGCTGCCTATCATAATTCACTTCATTGGACATCCAGGAAATGAGGGCTCTTAAGTGTACATCTCCTATGTAAAGCAAGGGATTCCATTGAGTCTTTGAAGGGATAACAAAATTATGAACATATAATTCACAAAGTAAATTTTACTACCAAGGTGGCAGAGTTTGATATAGTCCATAAAATTCTGGTGCTGATTTGAACTCTACATTAACATTCTTAAGAGTTAACATTAATTAAAACAAAAGAAATTTCTCTTTCAATTAGAGAGCATAAACTCTTGGTGGCAGTCTACAAGCAAGTGCTTGATTAGCTAGCTTGAGGGCATGGTTTATTCATTGCTTTTGGCTTGCTAACTATTCCTTTAAATTTGAAATTTCTTGACCTTGAGATACTATAACCTTATTCATCTTTTTCTTGTCTTCTTTCCACAAGGCTTCAACAAACAAATGCTGTCCATACAACTGAAAAAGGAGTTTCTGCAGTGTGATAGAACCACTATCTTCTTCATGATCTCTTTTCCTTTTTCTTTGCTCTTGCCATAAATGTTCTACAACACCTATAATCTATGTTGACTTATGGGGAACAAGAGTAGTGTTTGGATCAACATATTCAGGAACTAGTTCATCCCTATAGCTAGAAATACCTAGTAGGTCTATTGGGGTATCATCTAGATTTTCTTTGATTTCATCCCTACATTCCTCAGTAGGATTTTTGGGAATACTTGCAATCTCAAGATGGGGAGGAGAGTGATTAGAAACAATTTGTACAGGGGATTCCCTGGTGGATGTTTTAGACAATGTAGAATCTTTGGAATCTTTCCCTCTCATCCTAGGGCTTCTCCTTACAAAGGTTTCCTCTTGTATCACGATCTTTTTCTTACTTTTCTCTTTGGGTGTCTCTTCTGTAGGAGTATTTTTTGTAGGACTTTTCTTTGTTCTCTTTTGTCTTACAATTGTAGGATTCGACTCTTCCTTTTCCTGGATAGAGATTTCTTCCTACAATTTTTGTTTCCTCTTAGCTCTTCTAGTAGTAGGTTTTGGAGTCTCTTGCACAAGTGAAGGTACATTTTCTTGAACATGGATAGTTTCTTGCACATTTTCTTGGGCCTTTTCGGCTTTAGCCTCTTGGGCATTTTGTTCAATAGGCTCACTAGTGGGAGCTACATTTTCCTCTCTAGGTTGTTCGCTAGGGACAGCTTGGGGTTGCAGAGTTTTGGCTTGCACAAATTCATCCCATGTCATGGGAGACACTTCCGTAAGTGACCTCTCTATCAGTAATTTGGTTAAAGCATGACGAGTAATAGAATTATCTTTTCCTTTCTGGGTCTCTTCCACACTAATACAAAGCATATTATACAAAAAATTTGGAATATTTACTATAAGATTATGCCTTACACAACTAAATAATTTGAAATGGTGTGCATGAAAGTATGAGAATCTACCTTCACATGTAAAATTCCTAATTATGTGCATGACTAGTTCATTGTATGGTGGTAGCAGTGACATTGTCTTGTAGCCTTTCTTTGTAATGTCCATTTGAGGATCAGGCAACCTAGTAAATTGAGATCTTGCTGACCTCGCATCATGTGTACTGGGATAATGTTCTCCAACTTTAGGTAACCCAGTCACTTCAGCAATGCATTCCTCTCTTGCAATCACCCTTAAACCCCAAACAAAAGCTTCACCCTCATCAAATGTCCTTGTAAATTTTGTAGCTACCTCCTCATCAAATGCAGTTAGACTCAAAAAATACCCTAGCCATCTGCATGCATTAAACCTTCTCACGGCTTCTACATTCGATAGTAACACAGTGTGTTCCACTAGTTCTCTCCTCTACAACTGTCCACCCATTCTCTTAACACTTCCTTTGTTTACTCTATTTTTTCCCTTTTTTGAATTCAAGCTTCAAACTGCTTCATTATTTTGTAGACTTAACTCACACTTCTTTGTTTAAACTAGGCAATTGATGACATAACAAATTGTTATGTGCAATAATATGACTTTTAATGAAATAAAATCATGAATATGTATGAGAATCATCCAAAAATGGGGTTTGGATCACATAAAATTTAAACATAAGTCACATCACAACTTGACACAGAAAATTATTTAAAAATAGAGAGTACAACACCTCACTTGTGTACTTATGGCAATTAATTTTCATTAATGAAGGGAATGCAAAGATTTGGAAAAATATTTACAGGTAAACAAAAATGCCATTGGATATTAGTGACCTTCCCTGCCCCCTGCTAAAATTGGACAAGTGTCCTCACTTTTTAGACCTAGTATGGGTAAGGGAGTAGCATAATGCCACTATCATATAAACTATGAAGTATTAAATATAATTAACAAAATCTATGGACTATAAGTGAATGACAATTTTAAAATGTTATACCTGTCATTCTGATTATCGCATGTACCAAAAAGGTGGCGAAAGTGATATCATCATCAGTAGCATTTATTAGCATCTCATAGTGTTTATTGAAAACACTAAAAATTGATGATGTGGAAAGTGGATGGATGGAAGATAAAGAAATGAGATGAGGTGGATGGGTGGAAGGTAGAGAGATGAGATGGAAAGAAAAAGTGAATAGAAAAGTGAACTTTATGTGAACACAAAGTCTTTATTATGGGCATGAATAAAGAAACTAATGTTGAAGGGTGGCAGTCGGAAGGTTGACACCTTTGGCTGCAGGAAGAGTTACTTGATTTGGTTTTGAATCTAGCTATTGAAACTGCTGCAGGAACTCTACTTTTGTTTGGGGCTATTTGTATAATTTCAATCTATGACCATTGACTAACAGTTTGAAGGGTACTAGATCAATTGTAGTTAGTTGAACAACTCCATTATTAAAGACATGACTAATTTTATATCATCCCAACCATCTTGTCTATAGCTTTCTTGGTATATCATTGAATTTGGAATCATATAGGAGTGCCTAGTCACCAACTTGAAATTGTTTACTGATAATATGAGAATCATGCCACTGTTTCCTTTGTTTTTGAATCAGTTCAATATGTTCCAAAGAAACTTTGTGCATCTCATCCAAAGAGTTAAGATGCAAAAGATGTTCTCTTTGTGCTACATGAAGTTCAATATCCAATGCCAATGTTGTCCTTAGAGTTTTATGTTCAAATTCAATTGGAAGCATTGCCACCTTACCATATAAGAGCTCAAATGGTGTGAATCCTATAGTAGTCTTCCAGGTTGTTCTATAAGCCCAAATAGATTCTTGTAATTTGCTAGTCCAATCCCTATAGTGAAAATTGACTATTTTTGTTAAGATGTTCTCTAGTTCATAGTTTGTGACCTTTTCTTGTCCATTAGCTTGAGGGTGATAAGGACTGGATTTTTAGTACCTAATATTATATTGTTTCATCAACTTCGAGATCAGATTAGAGGTGAATTGTGCACCTTGGTCAATGACTAGCTCCTTGGGTACACCATAGCGAGTAAAGATCTCTTCATAAAAAAATTTAGTGACTTTTTCAATCATGAGCATGCTTCATAGCCTTAACTTCAACCCATTTTGTTAGGTAATCAGTGCACACAAGAATATAGGTTTTCCCATTAGATGGAGGATCAATTGGTCCAATGAAGTCCATTCCCCATTTGTCAAATGGTGCTAATGCCATCTAAGGATTAAAAGGCATTTCATCTATTCTTGTTGGCTGACCCATCCTTTGACTATATCCTTGTGAAATGTAGGCCAATAATAACTAGTTGTCAAGATTTTGAAAGTTTTTCTTTTTGTTGCAAAGTGTCCTCTACATGGTTCATTATGGCATGCATGTAGAATGTCATATGTCTCATCTTCTCTCACACATCTTCTCATAACTTGATTAGGTCCAGTGTAAAAAAAGATATTATCTATCTAGGAGAAACAAAAAAATTTCTCTACAAGAAACATCTTTTCCTTGTAAGAAAATTGTGCTAGTATTTTATTGGCTGCAATGTAGTTAGCAATGTCTACATACCATAGAGTTTGAATAGCAATATGAAACAAATTCTTATTTAGAAATGCATCATCTACCAAAGTAGTGTCAATATCATCATGATGGATTCTTGATAAATAATCGACTACAACATTGGCTTTTCTAGGCTTATCAACAATAGTTATATCAAATTCTTGCAACAATAGTAACCATCTTGCTACCTACCTATTATAGCAGGTTTGTTCATGAGATATTTAATTACTGCATGATTAGTATCAAAAAATATGGAATAGCCAGTTATGTAATGCTAAATTTTTTTGAGGGCATAAACTACTACTAGCAATTCTTTTTCAATCATAGTGTAGTTCAACTCTGGGCCATGAAGGCTCTTACTGATATAATAGATTGCATTTTCAAGACTTTGGGATTGCTGCACTAAGACTGCATCTATGGAATAATCAGAGGCATATATATATATATGAAAAGGTAAATTCCAATTAGGGCCCTATAAGACTGGGGCTATAGTCAAAAGTTTCTTAAGCTATAGGAAGGCTTCATCACATTCAAATGTCCAACTAAATTCAACTTCTTTTGTGAGTAACTTATACAAGGGACTAGCTATTTTGCTGAAATATTTTATGAAACTTCTGTAATATCTAGCATGACCTAGAAAATATTGTACATCTTTTGACTTTGTAGGTATGGGCAATGTTTGAATTACCTCTATCTTAGCTAGATCAACTTGTATTCCTATAGTGGATATGAAATGACCAAGTACTACACCTTCCTCCATAAGAATAAAACATTTTTCACTGTTAAGTGCCAAATTATGTTCTTAACATCTGACCAAAACTTTTTCAAGATTCACCATTGCTTCCTCAAAAGTGACCCCAAATTTTATGAAGTCATCGATGTAGATTTTCATACAATCATGTGATATATCAGCAAAGATGCTAATAACTGCTCTTTGAAATGTTGTAGGAGTATTACATAGACCAAATGGTAAAATAGAGTATGCAAAAGTACTCCATGGACATGTAAATTTGATTTTGTCTTGATATTTAGGATCAATATTGATTTGATTATAACCACTATACCCATCTAGAAAAGAGAAATACTTCTTTCCAGCTAGTGCATCCAAAACTTGATCTATGAGTGGTAAAGGAAAGTGATCCTTTTGGGTAGCTTTGTTCAACTCTCTATAATCTACAAAAATTCTCCATTTTCCTCCCTTTTTAGGCATTATAACCAGGGGTGACACCTATCTACTATCAAATATAGGATAACTAAAACTAGCATCAAGTAATTTTTGCGATTCAATTTTAACTATCTCTCTAAGGCTTGGATTTATCCTTCATTGGGGTTGACGAAGTGGTAGACAACCTTCATTGATGTATATCCTATGTGTGCATAGTGTAGGACTCAACCCTGTCATATCACTATAATCCCATGCAAAGGTATTTTCATGCCTTTGAAGCAATCCTTTTAATTGTTCCATCTATGTGGGTGTTAACTTAGGATTAACATGGAGATTATGATCTTTAGTCAGTTCAACAGTAGTGGTGGACTCTATCATAGTAGCTTCAAAAATTGGGCTTACTTCTAATTCACAAGGTAAAAGTGGATAAAGAATTTTAGGTTCTTTAAGAAAAGTACAATTCTATCACACTCTTCATATGTGATTAATTCCAACATAGAACTTTCAGATACATCTTATTCTACCACACAATTGGTAGTGAGGATAATCTTAAGTATTGAATCTTTCTCTTGCAATTTTAGAAAAGACTGTCTATGCAACATCATGAGCTATACTATAGAGTTTAACACTTCTTCTTCATCTCCTAAATCTAGCCAAATAGATGTGCTCAAATCTGGTAATGGTTAGGCTAGAGGATATAAATCAAAAAATTTTGTTGCTTGGCCATTTGATATGGTCATATTCCCTGATCTACAACTTATGTTTGCATTGGTTATGGCTAACCATGGTCTACCTAAGATGATAGGGTAACCAGATAGATTAACTTTGGGGGATAAAATCATGAAGTCTATAGGGTATTCCAGACAATCTAAGGTTATAACTATGTTTTCTATCATCCCATTAGGGGTAATAGTAGAAGTATCTTCAAGTTGTAGAATTGTTGGTGTAGCCCTTAGTCCTTCTATTTGTAACTTCTTCATGGTATCCTTATTCATAATATTTAAATCAGCTCCAAGATCTATTAAAGAATTTTTAAAAAACTAACCATTTATACTGACATTCACTACTAGACTTCCTGGATTAGAATATTTTGGTGAATCAATTTCCTTAGCATGAATATAACCAATTGTCCCACAACATGGACTGTGGTGGGGTCCTTTTTCTTTCTTCTAGGATTCTTCAAGTAGGCTTCTCTAATAGCTTTTCCATAAACTGGAACATCCTTAATGGCTTGAAATAGAGGTATTTGAACATGTATGTTTTTGAACTAATCAACAATATTAAAAGGTTGTTCCTCTATTTGTTCATGTTTCTTTTGTATCAACTTTTCTAGAAAAGGAGGTCCTACTACTAGTTGAGTTGGGGTTGACATAGTAACATTGGTTGGGTCAACAGTTTTAGCAACTGAGGGTTCTGATGCTATAGGAGAATCTGGTATTTCAATTATAAGAGGCAGTTTAGGTACTAGTAAAGTGTACTAGATCTTAGATGTATATCAACAACATTCAGGGTGTAAGCAGGATACTAATGAGCATCAACACTATACATGGGTTGTTGTGGTTGTTGGCTATTTGGGTTTGGCTAAGGTTGTGCTGGTAATTGTGTTTGTTTTTGAGGTCCAGGATTTGTAGGTGGTGGCATTAAATTAGGTTTCTGAATCGGAGGTGGTAATTGTGGAGCACCAGTATTATGGTTAGGCCATTATTGAGATCCCCTCCATTGGTTTGTAGACTACCAATTCCCTTGGGGTGGTTACCATTAGTTTTGTTAGTTGTGCAAATAGTTCTATTGGTTCTACCATTGGTTACTCTATTAGTTAGGCCAAAGTGGTTGGGAATTATAAGGCCATTGAGATTGTTGCTGATTGTTTTGCCCATCATTGTTCCAATTGGGTTGATTTTGTGGAGGACCTTGGGGATTATGGTTTTGCCATTGATTACCCCATGAATTTGAATTTTGCAAGGGGTCCTGAGGCATACCTTGACATTGGGCCCATGGTTGGCATTGAGCAACAAAGAATAATTTCTCATCATCTCCATCTATCTTGACGTACTCAATTAGAAGATGCTGGTCCTCCATGCTTGCGACCAGTTTACATTGGTAATCCTTCTTTTGCTTCCAAAAATGACGATAGTATTTAGCTAGTTGTAACTCAAATTTGGCTTGCTCCTTCTTTCCAATCATTTTTTATAGATGTGTAGCAACATTATTGATGATATCTTGTTTGAAATCTGACAATAGGTTAGATATCTCAAGCTTCAAAATTCCTTGAGTGATTCCTTTGGTGACTCTGGAATGAGGTCCTCGACCTTTCTTCATGGTTGACCTTGAATAGTTCTAATAGATCTTCTTGAGATCATCCCAAGAAGCTTGATATACATCACCACAAGTCATCAGGTCCAATGCTTCTAAACAGTCATCATTCACACCTCTCAAAAAAACTAGCTTTTGTGAATCTTCGGACAACGTGTGCTAAGGGTTCTTCTGTAATGTATATGAGAAATGTGAAACATAATCTTTCACTGTTTCTTCCTCCTTCTATGATATTCTAAAGATATCATCCCCTCTTGAACTAGATGCTTTGTAATATTCTTTATATTTGTCCAGAAACAAAGCTTGCATCTCATCCCAACTTCCTACTACATTGGCTCCTAAGCCCATGAACCAACATAGACCTAATTCTTTCAATGTTGTTGGAAACAATTTAAGCTTATGGGAATTAGTGTTGTAGTCAAAACTATGACAAAGGGTATCAAATTCAAACAAGAAAGTATCAAGGTCTTCAGTTGCAAGGCCATAGAACTTTTGAAGAGTAGTGGGAGGTATGTTCTTAAGATTAGCATTGGTTACAAGACTTGGAAGAGGAAATGGAAAAGTAGGTTGTGTAATGACTAGAGGTATTAGATTATGAGGTTACTACTAAAAAGGGACATTGGTTATTGGATGATTAACAACTGGTGGATTCATAGCAGTGTTATCAAGAAAACTAGCCAAGACTTTAGTGAAGGCTTGAAGACTGCTTATCTCTATTGGTTTAGCTCTTTGATGATGATACTGTGGGAAAAATAGGGCTTGCATCTTCAAAATGTAAGTCAACTTCTTCTTCTTCAATTTCTTTGTTCAAATTAATAGACTCCTATGGAAGAAATCTACCATATTCATCTCATCATCTTCCTCTTTGATGCATGCAATTAAACTTTTCACACTCGTGAAAGAAACTTCAAATTGGAGATTTCCAAAAAAACTTTATCTAAGAACTATGACTTAAAAATGCTCCTAGCTTAATACCATCCCTTAAAATGGTGCCAAAAATATCCACCTCACAATAAGTGTATCATAGCCATGCTCTAGGTCATGCTTAGGAATAATATATTCAAATTAAGGACTATTTTTCCTACTATGAGGTGCATTTAATCTTGTCAATCCAAAGACGTATACTTGAAATGGTTAGCACAATATGTGCACTAAGTCTCTTAATGAGTCACTAAGCTTATGCTATAGGAAAGTAAAATGCAAGGAAAATAACTTACACTATTTCTGTAGGAAACTAACACACTTAACTCTATGAATATTGGAAATACAATGAAAGGATAACAAACATTCCAACTTGGTTTATCCATAATAATTGTTCTCACATATGTTGTAGGAACATTCACAAAGTGCGATGCTATAGGAAGGAACTTACAACTTCTAATTATGAAACTAAGAATTCTTAGAAATAAATCTATTCTATCCTAATCTAATCCACCTTCTAAGTGGGCCCCCTTGGTCAGCATCACTAAACTACTAACACAAGATAGAAGCCAAAGACTATTTCATTAGATTTTAGAATTACATAACACAAAACTATAAAAACACAACTGTAAAAGTTAATAGTCTGTCCTCTTAAACTAATTCTTCTAACTAGTTCAAAAACCTAAACACACTTGGGTTGATTCCTATATATACAGGAAATCAACATTTATTCCATAACAGAAAAGTAAATGACCTAGCTTTTAATCCACAAGAAAGAAAATAAGAGGATAACAATTGAAGGCGAGAAGAGGGAATAATGACTTAAGGTGGGAATAATAAATTTTGAACATCCACTCACCAAAGAATAAATGTAGAGAAGGTAATAAGTCTTCATAGCTCCTCCTACTCGCTACCGTGTCTTTTGGAACCGTTGCAACTTTCATCTGTCATGGCTACTTCTTAGCGTTCTCTTCTCCTTGAATGTTGTTGGCGCTTAACTTTTGAATTCCTCCAATCATCTTTCAGTCTTCATTAATAGGTTAGTTTCAATACAAAGACACATTTACAAATAAATATTTATCAAATTAAATTCAAATATAAGAACAAACATTTTGATTACTATATGAAATACTACATACTATATATAATATTAGCAAAAGATGGAATAGTTCCTACCCATAGGTTTATCATAGGTTCAGTAAATATAGGTCCACAAATGTTTTGACAAAGATAAAATAGAGTATCAACAAAGTATCTTAAAACTATCATAAAATAAAGGCAAATTTGGTCTCATCAGTACCCTGGACTTTAATATTGCCAACACACCTTCGCCATTAAACAACTTTGAACTACTTCACATTGAGGTTCAAAGCCATTCAAAGCAATTCAAAAAGAGATCCTTACCAAGTTGACACATATCACTTGCCAAAAAATCCATTTGTACAAGCCTTTGGTTGAACTGCTTTGAACTACTTTGAACCGAGGTTCAAAGTGGTTCAAGGGAAGAGATATCGATTGGGGACCAAAAGGGACTTCAAACAATCACTTCGAGAGATGGTGAATACGCTGAGCGACAAGGGAAAGAATTCAACAAAGAGATAGGAAAAATTGAAGGAAAGACCTTTGAAAAATAGTGACTCAAACACTACTAACAAAAATTAAATGCACCTCATGGTGGGAGAAGTAATCCTTAGATTGAATAAGCTATTCCTAAGTAAAGCCTTAGGCATGATTATCACATACCTATTGTGAGGTAGACTAGTTGCCACAAGTTAAGGAGTGACATGTGGTACGACATTTCTATGTTGCTAGTGATGTGGCAATCATGACTAAGATAGTGACATAGCAATGAGCCACCACATGGTGGGGCCAATGACATGGTAGGAATGATGTGACATAGTGATGAGGTGGTGATGAGGTAGATGATGTACACATAGGTACCACATGGTGCAAGGTCACTATGTTGCCAATGATGTGGCACTATGATGACTAGGATAGCAACATGGTGACCCAATCAGAGGTTGCCATGTGGCAGTGGGCCTAGAAAGACATGGAAAAACAAGGACCAATTAGGAAGTGACACATAGTGCCTAGGTGGCAGGTGTCAAATGAAAATGGAGAAGGCCAATAAATTAGAGCATGGCACGTGTCTAGTTGGTCAAACCTACTTTCACCTAATATGCATAGATGGAGGGAAAATCAACATTCATAAAATAATAATTTTTTATTATTTTCATGTTTATGAATGTGCATCTCTTTTTAATTTAAAGAGGATATAATCTAAATTTTTGACTTTAAAACATTTTAAAATTATTGCATAAATTTTAAAATCAAATGTAGACCTTAGAGCCATGATAGGAGCTTGATTTTTAAACTAAGATTCTGGGCATTTTTGGTATGCAAATATAGTACTATTATATATTGTTAGAACTGAGAGAGAGAGAGAGAGAGAGAGAGAGAGAGAGAGAGAGAGAGAGAGAGAGAGAGAGAGAGAGAGAGAGAGAGAGAGAGAGAGAGAGAACAAACTTTCCATTTTATAAGTATTTTTTACATAGGCAGCCATTGGTTCAAGTTCTTCAAGGTTTTGTCTTAGGTATCCATTTTTTAGTTTCATTCAGATAGGGCAATTTAGATTTATTTTTGATGAAATGATTAACTAGATGAATGCTAGAGGTAGTAAAAATGTAGTTAGGAAGGATTTTTGTCACCTCCAAGTTAGTTCAATGGATGGATTATTAGCAGTTCAAATGAATTTTAGATATTTTGGCAAAACAAGGGTTTCCATCATTGAGGAAGAGATATTTTGAGTTTGTTACACAACAATGAGGAGATTCCTCTCTAATTTCAGTTGTAGAAACATGAGAGATGCATTGCAATAATAGGGAATGAAGATTCAAGTGGAAACATGTCTCTTCTAGATTAGATCTAGGATTACATTCCTTTCCCATATCTCTCTCTTTCTCATCCATTGTAAGGGTTCCAATCTTGAGTTTTCTTTATATCATGAGACTAGGTTCCAGTTTCTAATATGTTTTCATTAATGTGATACCATTTTTTTTCAACAATTTCTCCTATAATAAATAGTAGCAGTTAAGCTAATATAGACAATTCTTATCTATTTAGTGGTTCATGAGTTGTTTGCATGCATCTTGAATGTATAGTTTCAAAGAAATGAATACAATGAGAAAGAATCTTCTTAGTTTCATTCTAGTTCTCATCTTCTATCTCTATAATCTGCAATATTTTGAGGTTTAGGAACAAAGAAGTTAGACCCATTTGCATCCCTGTAAGGTTGTATTTGTGATATGTTTTACTATTGGAACAAAGGGCCAAGTAAACGCTTAATGTACTTGATAGGGTTGTTGGTTATTTGAGAAGGATTTTTTCATGAGAATGAGGTTTTTATGAACATTGATTTCTAATTCACAAAGTGATAAGATAGATCTAATATCTTTATGTATGGAATATGCCACTATTATCATAGATGTATGAATGTAGTTCATGAAATTACACAATAGATAAGGCATTAATCAGCTACAGGATCAACTTGTTCTTACTATCGCATATTTATGGATTTTTTGAAATCAATTTCAGTCAATCATCCATTTCCCTTTATGTCTAAGAGTTGAAAGGATGCCCTCACTTAGCTTATCAATTTTTTAGGTCATGTCATTAGCTATTTCATGTCTATGATCTTTGCATAAGTGTTAGAAGATTAAGGATTTTATCTTCTTTTTTAGATTCAAGTGTATGTTTTAGCACTAGTAGCATATAAATGAATCTAAGGTCCACGAACCTAGGTTTTGAAAAGCTTGAATTAGAAGAATGGTCTAGCCTTAAAGTTGGCCCAATGTCTAAAAGGATATGTTGTGGATGGGAAGTAGCTGCCCCTAGATGTATTATGTTCTCATCAGGATGATTTGAAACCATGACATTTCAAAATACCAACAAAATGATGACTCTATTGGGGAGAGACACAAGGAAAGTAATACAATAGTGAGGAATTTGGTGTTCTTTTCACATCCTTGCTGAATTTTGTGTTTTCTAACTATGCCTTATTTTTTATAGTAGCAGCTTTGAAGATTAGTGATGAATAATATTTGTAAGCTCACTTGGATTTCTTGTTTTTAAATCCAAATGACCATAAATTTTTTTTAAAATTTTAAGAGTTAATAATATAAGTCTTTCATTTTCTCAAGAGTGTGAAATTCCAAGGTGGTTGTATGAAGTTTTTGAAATACCTGCTATAAATTTTGAAACATCTTGTTATGTTTTGCAAGTTAGCTAAATCTTTTCTCACAAAGTGAGTGGTGAATCAAAGTTATATCTCTTTACCAATGCATTGTGAATTTGAAGGTATTATGAATGATACAATAGTTGGAATTTAGACTTGAAGAAATGATCTCAAGTTCTCGATAATGATTGAAAGGATTATGTGAGATGTGGTGCGAAAGTTACAAAATCAAGTATAAGATCTGAAACTGTTGTTATTTGTAGCATTGAAGTAGTTTGTAGGCATCAACATTAAAAGGTATTCTCCACTTTCATGAGATTTATTTTCCATGAAAGTAAGTTTTGCAAAAGGTTCTTTGTCAAGTGGCATTTTCAGCACTAAATAAGAGAGTTGTTCGATGCATCCCAACATACTTTGTGAAAGATAGATTCAACAAATGTTTTTACATTTTGAAGTATGTCTAGAGATTGGATTGGTAGAAGAATTTTCATATCTACTACAAGTAATATATTCTAAAAATAAATTTTATGAATGAGTTATAAGTTTGTTAGAAATGGAAAATTTCTTTCCACCTAATATACAACCCATTGATAGAAATTGTAGATCTATCTCTGCCAGAAGGTATATGCCATTACTTTTTAATAGAATTCATGGTTTCCCAAATTCTATGCTACATGATCTTAGAAAGAATTTTCCAAAGTTTGGTGGGAACCATTTGGATTCAGCCATTCATCATGTTTAGACATTTAATGATTTGATTGGTGATTTGAGATTTCTCATGAAGATGTACATATGAAGTTATTTGTTCAAACCTTAGAAGGTGATGCTAGAGATTAGTTTTCCTTTCTGCTAACATGTTCTATTTCATCTTGGGATGAATTACATTCAGCCTTCATGAAATAGTTCAAGGAAAGAGTAAGCATCTCTGATTCTTTTGAGAAGTTCTTGAAGATCCAAATTAGGAATGATGAATTAGTTCCTGAATTTAATATAAGATTTTCAAGAGTTTTAAATGAGATTCCTAATAATTTTAGACCAGATGATCAAATATGTTTAATAGTTTATCTTGATGCATTTGGTGAAAAGATGAGTTATTGATTGAGAGATAAAGAGCCTAAGACTTTGCATCAAGCATTCATGATAGTAATAGAGATTGAAAACAATGTAAGGTATGGACTAACTAAGAGTCATTTCTCTAGAAATTTTTGTTGGAAAGATGAGGTGGCATATCTATAGAGGAATGGTGCCCATTGTTATAGGAAAACTTGACAAGATGCATGTATTCCTTCCATTTGACCTGATAGTACATCATGTACATATGCAACATGTCTTCCAATACTTGATTCACTCTCTCAATCTAACTGTCAGCCTAAGGATGGTACACTATACTAAAATTAAGCCTAGTTCCTAATGTTGCCTACAACTCTCTCCAAAAGGATGAAGTGAATAGTGAGTCTCTACCTAAGATGATCTTGCAAGGAATGCCACAAAGTCTAAGAATGTCTGAAAAAACACTTGAGCTATATCTCATGTTGTGTATGTAGTACACATAAGTGAGAAGTGGGAAACCTTGGTCAATGCATCAACTGTCACCAAAATGTCATCATGGAAGCAAAAAGACATGGGAAGACCAGCAATAAAATCCATAGATATAGTATCCCACTTCCACTTTGAATTCTCATGAGGTTGAAGAAGCCCATTGGGATGATAGTGCTCTGCCTTCACCCTGTGACACTTGGGGCATCTTGTAAAAATGCTAGCAATCTACACTCTCATGCCTAGCCAGTGATATAATTGCCTCAGATCTGTATATAGCTTCTTAACACTGGGGTGTGCTACATAAGGTGCTTTGTGAACCTCAAGTACAATGAGCTCATGCAAACCCCCAATGGAAGGTACACAAATACATCATCTATGATGCAAAAGTCCATTGGACTCCAATGAATACTCTAAATAGTTCCCTTCTAAGGGTATCTAAGAATGCACCAACTGACTAAATTCTTCATAAAGCTCATCTTCTAGCAAATGATGTAGGATGTGATCTCTCAAATTAGTGCATGTAGTCACAGGTGCTTAATATGATTTCGTTTATGATAACCCCTAGTGTTTTTCAAGTCACACCAACACCTACAAGTGTACACTCTTGGTAAGAAAGGCTAGGAGAGATACCAATTAGTACAATAGGAAAGACACTCTCAAGATATATGGGATAGGATCAAGAGAGTGAAATTACCATGGGTATAAATATTTCAATTTTACAAAATTGACTTTATTAGAGTGGGGTAGAATCACCAGTGAAAGTTGTGTACCCACTTGGGTCATTCTTGGAGGCTAAGAATTCTCCAAAGGAGAAGAGCATACTTCCCTATCCTCTTCATGTCTCACAAGCATTCTTAACATATTAATCACTAAGCTAAATGCTCCTCTAATAATGACTATAAGATTCAAGGTTTATGATTTTACCACTAGGAGAAAGAGTATACTTACCTCACTACAAGGCTTGCTAAATAATTCACTACCTTTCCTCACTTCCCTAGGAATCTATCTCTTAGCAACATCTAGGTTTTGGATTTGTTTGTGTTCATTACTTCTATATAACAAAGAGCATAATCACCTATTTTCCTATCAAGAACCTTGAGAAATTTTAATGAGGCCCTAACTAGACTATGTTTTGAAATAAATAAAACAAACACAACATTTTAAGTTTGTTTGAACTTGAGTCTTCAACAATAACTCTTTGACAAGGATCCTAAAAGAAATTTGTTAGTAAGTTTTTTTGAGTTTCAAGGTTTCTTTGACATGCATCTTGTAGAAAACAATAAGTTGTTTGAAATAAAAATGAACAATAGAAGATCGAAACAATGGCAACATTAGACTTATGAAAAAATGCATTAAGAAATATCTACAGAAACAACTTTTAAAAGTAAAATGAGAAATAAACTTGGTAGCAAGTCTACAGTACCCGAACAAGGATCCAAAAACCTTGTATGATCTATAATCAAACCTGGAACAAGGATAAGAATTTTGTAAGACTTGTGCTAGCTAGAATCATACCTAGCATGCATAAAAAAAAATCTTGTACAAGGAAATAATATCCTAGATGAAGAATGAGTCTAGGAAATTTATTTTTCTTTGCTACAGTGGGTGTCATAAATGTATGTGCTAAAATGGGACTACATATACTTGAACATGGTCATTGCATGTTAGATTCATCCAAAGGTGTAAATTATATCATTCATTTTGAAAGGTTTGAAAAAGGTGACCTATTGCATTCTATCCAATTGGGGGTTTGAAGGACTAATCTCAGAGTCAGGAGCTCAGTGAACATATATCGAACTAGAATAAATGATTTGTACAAAAAATGGATGCAAGATTAATCTATGATTTCCAAAATGATATTAAATTAAATGAAATATAGATTAAATTTGAGAATGAAAAAAAAACAATTAAGCTCTAAAATGTATGCAACTTAACAACTAAGATGAAATAAAGTACTAAAAATAGGATCCCTCAAATGTACAAATAATGAGTACTTAAACAAACAGAGTTTCTTTACTCACAAATTGTATCTTCCTTAATGAAAGATGAAAGTTCCCAATTTATATAAAAGTCAAAAATCAATCAATGAAAGAGATTAAATCAAATAAATTATGGAGATTGACTATGATTATAGCTCAAAATGGAATTTTCCATTTGGGGGGTGTTGGCCTAGTTTTTCTCATTTTAAAGATTTTTCAAAATTCACAACAAAAAATCAATTTATATGTGTGATTAGGGTCTGAAATTTTCCTGATTAACTTTACCCGAGAAAAATGTCCTAAGTATGTTTCCCTATTGCCTCTTGTGCCCTAGGTTTCTTAAAAAATGGGTTTACATGTTAAAGAATGCACAATAATTTCTTAAAAACATTTAAAATTCTTTTGAAGCCTTCCTTTTATAAGGTTTTCTTGCTTGCCTTTTAAATTTTATCATGTTGTTTTGTGCTACCCTAAGTCCCAACTTGTTATTAACCTAAGGTTCTATTATAATCTTTTTTATCTTATATGGGTTACCTTTTGTATTTGAGTAATAACCAAATCATGAAAGCCCTTGATCTTAAAGGGTCATCATTATGCCATTATGACAAGAAGAGGATGTTTTAATTCACACAACATGGTGATAGAGTGACACTTGTCCGTGAGACCCAACAATGGTAAAACTTAAAAATAATTCATCATTTTCAATCATATCTAGGATCTATGGATGTCAGTAGTGGAAGTTATTTGACCTTTACCTATAGGAGCATAATAGTAGGAGGACACATGGAAGTGGTTGGGCATTTCCTTTTGCGGCTGGTGGGTTTGTCAAACAAGGTGAAAGATGTCCAGTCTTGATTCATTTCTTTGTGAAGTATGCTAGGTTCTTGACTTATTTTTATCCACCATTGATCTATAGATAGATCTAGGTCTATCTCTATGTTTTTACGAGGAGTTACATGACTTTTAACTAAGTAAACATAAAAAAAATTGACATGTGGAAGTGGTAGGGCTAGTCCATGCAAGGCGTTGTCAAAGGTTTCTATTAGTATAAGGCTAAAGGTGTCTATTTTTATTTACTACAGCTAAGAAACACAAGGAAAGAATGTGCTTGGTCATAGCCATCTAATCTTGAAAGGATCTATGGTTGTCACTTTCTCGTTATGAAAATTTTCACAAATAATACTTATAGCAACATAATGATAAGGTAAAATGTGTCCTATTGGGCCCATAACTCTTTTATAATGAAATATTTTCCCACCTATCAGGTTAAATATTGATCAAAGGGTATGTGCATGATCATGGTGTGCCAAACTATGGCCTTAAGTGGCAGTGAAAAACTAGCAAATTAGGGTTATGTCAACTTGACACATAATTTTAAAGTGGTTCTATAATTTATATCAAAAAGTTATAAGAAAATAATCTGTAGGAAATTGAATCTAGTTTCTAAAATAAAAAGCCTTATCTGGAGAAAAAAAATATTTGATTGGTCAAAAGTTTGGATTTTAATGCAATACTACAAAAATTTCAAGGCAAAAATAAAAAGTAGGTGTATGTCTGACCACCTTAATCATAATGAAATGATAATATTTTTAAATATAATTTTAGATATAAAAAATAGACTCATGCCTAGATGTGACGCATATTTTTGGGAATTTTTATTCCAAATAAATAATTAATTATGAATTTTCTACTATACTATTTTCAGAATTAAAACACTCCCATGTCTAACCACTTTAACTAGTTGAAAAAAAATCAAAATTAAGTTTTTTTTTCTTTTTCTTATACTAGTTGAAGCATAGAATGTGATGCATCTTTTGAATTTCATAAATCTTATACAGTTTGAAAGTTATAGCTATTTTTCAACCAGTATGTCAATCAACACTTTGCAACTAACTCCATTAGAAAATAAGTAATAATTACTTACTGAACTCGTAATTTGACAAACCTTACATTTATGAAAAGCTAAGAACATTCTTAAGAAACCCTTTTCATTACATCAAATTTTGGTTTAAAAAAAGTCGTCAGCTACATGCTTGAAGAAAAAAACACATAAGAACATGCAAAAAACACATTTTTGGGATGTTTTAAAGATGACCATATAAGGTTGGTATCTAAAGATATAGTAGGAATTATAAAGGTATTAATTTTTTTCATTTAGTATTAGGATGGGTGGGAAAAAAGTTGGAATAGATTTTGAAATTCTTTGAGGCATTTCAAAACTACTTTTTCTTCAGATCGCCACTTTTTGGCACACCATGATCCTACACATACCCCAAAGGTCATCATTATGTCATTATGGAAAGAAGCAAGGTTGTTAACTATAGAGACATAACAATATAGTGACATGTAGCACAAATGGCCCACTTTCAAGTAAGGTTGAAGTCTTATTCTTGATCTTTAGATGCATGAAAGATCTAAGGCAATCATTATGTCGCTAGTACGAACTATCTAACCTTTAACTATAGTGACATAATGACAAGCCTACATGTGTCTTATGACATGTAGTTATTACACAAGGAGTACCAACAAGGTGGAAAGGTTTCCATGTGTCAAGATTCAATTGGTTTGACTACCAAATTAGAGAGTTGAAGATGACTTAAACTACAAATTGTATCCTGATCATCAGATTTTTGTAAATCAATGACCCTTTTTTAAATTTTAAAAATATACCACTCTATTCTCTATAACACATTTATAGGAATTAAAAGCTTCTCATGTGAATGGATATGAACATTAAAATAGAGAAAATAAAAAATTTCACTCAGTGAAGAGATTGTTAAGGAATTGGAGCGTGGTACCTACAAAAAATGTTATTGTGTTGTGTTCAGTTATAATTTTTATGTATCAACAATATATTACAATGATGAAAGACAAATTGAAGAAGCCAAGTAAGTATTTTATCCACCTACAACTAGAATTCTAGTATCCTATGACTATTATTCATAATGCCTCCAAAGAAGGGTTTTGTTGGGGAAAAGTGATTATGCTAATAGAAATATTCATGATGATTTTATGGAACAATTAAATGAATCCACTAATGATGTTGCACAAATAAAAAAGTTAATCCATGTAAACCCTAGGTTAAAAGTAGAAAATTGTCTATATGATAGGGGGAATTGGACCTGAGATACAATAACATCTAAGATTGGGTTACAATTTTCAAGAAGTGGTTCTCTGAAATAAAATTGTTTGGTTCTCATGGTAACATTTAGAATTTTGACCTAGGAAAACTAGTAGTCCTAGGAGTATTTATGGACTCAGACCTCCTTACTACTATAGCCCAAAATTATGACCCTATAACCTGAATGGTAAGAGGAAAAAATGTGGAATGCCTAGTAAAGATCACTACTGAAGAAATCCAAGGAGTTCTTGGAATGGATTCCACATCAGATTATCATGAGGTTATTGATTTTTAATGTTTGGAGAAGGAGTACTTATGCCACAAAGATTAGATCAGGTAGGGGGCATTGAGAGGAAATTTGGCCACAATTAGAAATCTGAAATTATTTAGAGCCTTAACTAAGGAACCTTTTAAAAAGATATTCTTCCAGATCCATAGACATATACATGTCTCTATGTAGCATTTTTGGTAAAGATGAGCAAGATTTCATGCCCATAAAGTTTATGTATATGAAGGTTAAAGTTTCATCCTTTGGGGTTGATATTATTTTTTATTTTACATCTTTTCTTGTTGAAGAAATCCATGTTGGACTAGTAGGGATTGCTAAAGGAAAAATTGAGAAAACTTTTGGTTTCTACTCTATGTTGATGCATATGTTTATGTTCAAAGGAGTTCAACTTTTTGAGAAGGAAATGGAATTAATAATAGAGCATGATGATGAATCTCTTCCAGTCCAATTGTGGACTATAGATATGACTTGGGATGCAGAAGAGGCAAGTTTTTTTTGATTTGACAGACATTTTGCATCTAGGTTGAGGAATCATTTCTTAAAGGATAATCCTAGGATACCTAGAGTACTATTGGATTTCATTAGACCTATGGATTTCCCTAATAATCTAAAAGTCTCCCATTATTGGAAAGATTTTATTCCATATCTAGTGTCTACTATCTTTGGAGTATATGGATTCTAGGGAACCCCACATGTGCTACCCTACCAAGTACCTCTTAAGGTAGGGTTAGCTAAAATGCTATGGTAGATAGGTGGATTAGAAGAGGCAAAGCTAATTGGTAGATCAAGGGGTTCCATTTTCCCATCTTGTACTATGTCGCATCAGCTTATAATTACAAAAGGTGGTTGGATTTTTTTGTATGAAGTGTTAAACCCATATAAAATGGTAGTCTCCCATCCTAGGTTCAATGACAGTGAGGGATTCTTTGAAGTTTTTAGACAAAGGGCTAAGGTCAAGGCTAGTTAGCATGAATTCTATTTTCTAGAAGATATAATAAGAAATTAATTCTCCTTCCAAGAACAAGAAGTAAAGAAAGAAAAGTGGAGATTTTACTCTAGGGTATTAGAATTCATTAATTTTTTTGAAAAGGAATATAGTCCATTAAAAGATGCCAAGACATCAGCTAACAAATTAAAGAAGTTAATGATAACTTTTGCAAAAATTACGGACACCATGAATAAAACCCTCCTTATTAGTGACTATCCTAAGAGAGAAAGAGAGGTAATGAAGATATTATCTTTCACCCCTATAGTAGGTTCAGGACATTTAGTTATTCAAAAGAAAACTAGCTACAACATAGTCAAAGCTAGGGAGTAGATTATTGCCAAGGGGAAGGAAAAAGTTGGATCAACCAGTAATGTTTTAACAAGATGACTTCAACTAGAACAAAGGCATCTAGAGCCAATGCCCAAGAGGCAAAGAATAGAAGAGAAGCATGTGTCATAAGGGGAAGATTACAAACCATCCCAATATCCCCTACATATAGGACAAGAACAACTCATTAGAGAGAAAATTGAGCATCTTGGATCTTAGGGTGAAGTGTTCATTACCACTATAGAATTATAAGAAGGAAATCCCAAAAAAATTCCTATGACTAGCTTGTAATTGATTGTGGCAAATTTCAAAGGAAAGGAGCTAGATCTTGGAATAGAATAGGCTAGCCATGAATCCTTATCTAATGAAAACTTTGTTAAGTCAAGGGAATTCTACCAATTTGCATGGAGAATAAATATTGAAAATTTTGAGGAAAGATGTAGTAAAAGGAAGGTTGAGTAGCTAAAGAAAGAAGATTTAGTCATACAAGATGAGATCAAGTATGATGTAAGAATTTAGTAGTGTAACTCCTAAAGATGTAAGAATTTTGTAGTGTAACTCCTAGAGAGGGAAGAAAAATGATCAAATCAGCTAGAGTTTTACTTCTTCCAAACTAGGACATTGCAAATGCAATGGTGTTTAATACTCTTATGAAGAAGTTGATCACTTAGGAGAAAAAGAAAAGGGCACTCAATGGTGCTAAATATAATGAAGACCATGTTGTCTTAGTTATTTAGTCTTTAAAAAGAGGATCCAAAGCTAACTATTCTCAAACTAGTGACTCTGAATTAATGGGTAACTTGATTGTCAAAAGAGTAGAGGATACTCCAAGTGAGAAGGCAGCTGAATTAAATGTTGAAACAAAAACTCTCACTTTAGCCACTACTAGGAAAGAGAAAATGTTTATACAAGAGTTATAGGAGAAATATGAAAAAAATCCTAGATGCCTAGAATAGGGAAGTCCAGAAAAGGATTAATCTTGCTAATAAAATGATAGGACATAGAGGATAGTTTAGGAGGCTCAAAATTGCTCCTCTTCCTCCCCCAGTACCACCTTTCAACATAATTCCAATTGTAGAAATCTCAAGTACTCCCCAAGAGCCACAAATGTATACTATTGAGGCACTTGAAGAAGAAAAGGTTAAGATATGGTCACTATAAGTGGAATTGGGTGTTAAGCATGAAAAGAAGGTAACAAATACAATCTTGTATCTAGTATATAGGGTATGTTGGCCCTCATTTTATTTAGAATTTTTAAAATCAGTAGAGATAGGGAATGAGTTAACAAATAATGAGGCAACTTT
Organism: Cupressus sempervirens; assembly: GCA_028749045.1. Lineage (NCBI taxonomy): Eukaryota > Viridiplantae > Streptophyta > Pinopsida > Cupressales > Cupressaceae > Cupressus > Cupressus sempervirens. Next base: position 212,549,922 of record CM053788.1, on the reverse strand, counting down.
AAGGTCAATTTTTGACAAATGGATTAGTAGGGATGATACTATTGCAACCCTTTTTTGTCATGTCATTTTTTTTGATGAATAGGTGGAAAGAACTTTTGACCAAGCTCCTAATCTCTTAGATTTTGACCATAAGAGAAATTTAGTATAGAGAAAGATAAATAATTTTTTCATTAAATACCTTGGTAAAATTTTTGATCTCTTTCCGCATGCACTCAAAGGCATGTGTTTAATAAAAGAAAAGGAGGAACAAGCTAAAAAAATGAATGAATTAATGAGCATTAACTTAATGTAGTTGTAAATGATGAAAAGTATATTTGGTTTGGTAGAACTATAGAGGAAGTTGTATAGGTACGACTATTTTTGGTTCTTTCAAGAAAGATTTTGTTGAAATGAGAAGAATAGGAAGAGAGGTCTTGAAGAAAAAATGAGAAGTATTCAGTTTCAACTAGCCTAATGATGCACTCTTTGATACGTGGATAATAGATTACTCACTAGCAACACAGTTATTGCAAATGGTAGTTGAAACAAATAGTGTAGAAAAAGAAGTGGATACAAAAAGGTGGAGTTAGTTGCTATATCAATTCAAATAGAGGGAATTAATGAGGAACAACCAATTGAAACTGTGGACATGGCAGTTCAAACTGATTGTATGGTAGAGGATCAACCAATTGTGATTAATATCTAGATTGTTGAACCAGATACATCATGTCTAAGCCAAGTGGTCCAATAGTTGGAAAAGAAATAGATGCAATAAAGCCAATCATTGAATGCAAAAAATCAATAAGAAATTTCTACAACAAAACTAGCCCCACCACATAAAGATCAATCATAAAGCCATTATGTTGCAAATATGAAAGAAAACACCAAATATTGTCTTTTTGTGATAGTGATAACTTTTTCCTTTTTGTAAATCATTGTATGATAAGAAAAACTGTCCTTTTTCCCTCAATGACTAAAGCTTGTTGTAAATAATGTTATATAAGTGAGTTCCCAAGACTAGACGAGGGTCCAAAGTCTATATAATTTTTAGTGTTTTTTCTATTGTCTACAATTGGTCTAGTTTTCTTTGTATCAATTATATGATGTATTCAATTTCACAAGCCTAAGAATACAAATGGAACTTGAATGACAAGTCTGTCATATCTTGAGTTATTCTTGAGTTTATACCATTAACATATTAGTTTCAAAGAATATTAATACAAGGAGGGAGTTTTGAATATTTGTGTCTCTATATTTCATCTTCATTTTCATATGCTTGTTATTTTTGGATTGAGTGAGCAAAGTTCATGCGATTTAATGTTGCTTGGATAGGTTGTATGTTAATTTATTGTTTCTTTTAATTCAAGGAATTAACTAATTGCTTCCATAAATTGACGGGGTTTCTAAGCATTTGAGAGGGATATCATAAGAATGGGGTTTAGGGTTAACATTTGATAATTTTAATTGCAAGGCAATTAAATAGGTCAAGTATTTACTAGTCTAACTTTGTCTAGAAAATGGATAAGGCATTGATCATAAGTTGTGATAAAAAATTGATGCAATTGTTTGGTTATACAAAGCACATATAAATAAAATCAATTTTACTTTTATGTAATGAAGAACCAAATTGTTAGTCATTACTTATTGTTAGTAGTTTTCCTTGAATTATAGCTAGCCACTATAATCATGGACTTTATTGAAAATATAAGAAGAATAGTGACCAATTATCTGCTATAGGAGATAGATCTGAAGAAAAGAGTGTAAGTGAGTGAGATCTGAAAAGTAAATATCAAATAACCAGTCATTTTCATCCCTACGGTGCACTTGCCTAGGTCCTGCTGAGCCAAAAGTGTAGAGAATTATTGTTTCCTATTAATGTTGGTCCAAATTTATTATGAATTCAGTTGAATATAAGAATTACCTAATATTTAGATTATGTCTTGTCTTCTGCATCTTGGTATTGGGTTTTAGATCATCCTAGTAGTTTTAAAGCACCAACAAGAGGGAGTTAACTAATTCGTTTCCACTTTAAACTCAAAAGTTTCCATTTTTTAATCAAAAAGAGTTTGTCTTATATTTTGAATATTAAAATTCAAATAATGAATATGTGAAGACATTTAATTCAAATAATTAATAAATTCCTTTGTCACCTACTTTGGAAAAAGTTTAATTATTTTAATTAAAGTACTTGGAAATTTTATTTAAATTAATTTATTTAATGGGTTTAATAGCCAAGTGTCAATTATTAGGAATTTTTTATGATTTAATGATTATTGTAGGTTAAATTTTTTTTTGCAATTGATATTTAAATCAAGTACAATCAATTAGGACTATAGGTTCCTAGTAAATTTGGACTTGGACTTTGTTGATCAATTAGAGATTAGGAGAAAAATGTTTTATTAGACCAATTTTGGGGTATTACATTACTAACATTCCCTTAATGGCCATTAAAGCCAAATAGTGAAAATTTAAGATAGGGACATTTCTCTTCCAAACCCTAGATAATCTTAGGGTTTATATCTATCATCACAGATATGAACAAATCTCAATAACCAATTTATTTTAGGATCTATAAATTTGTGAAAAAGAAAGATTACACATACAAGTTTTCTAATAAGTGTTGACTTCTCATGAATACATACATGCTAGAAGAGATGCAAAAAATTGAGAGGTTGCAAAAAAAATAGAAATAATTTTAACCGTCTCAACCCTCATAATCCACTAAAACATTAATAATAGCCTACATTTGATAGAGAATTCCTTATACATGCTTCCAAAATTATTTCCAACCAAATTTAATATAAGTTTTCTACTTGGAAGTTATTTGTGCAATTTTCCAAAAAGTTCTCATGTTAATGACAATATTTTGCAGATTTTGACAAGTAACATTGTCAAGGTTTTACAACTTGATCTATGCATTCCTCTAGTTTTCTTATGACTACTACACCATATATTAACTATTTAATATACTCTTGTGGACCCATTTGACTAATTTACCTTGATGGCTTATAACTATGGAATTAGGACAATGAACTTACAATTTGGACCTTATTGAGTTAATAACTTATCCTATTATATTTCATTGCACAATATAACAAAGATGCCTTCAATTGTCCTCCTTGGAGGTTTCTTTATTGGTGTCTTGATTGGTTTCTCCTACACCACCTAGATAATATCCCATAAGAGGATGGATACAAAAGATAATAAAGATGAAATATTTTAGGCTTAGGTTTGGGTCTAGGGATCAACCTACTTATAGAAGCTAACCACTATCAAGTATAAGCATATAGTATGATGTTGATTTGTTTCTACCATGATAAATAAGAGAGGTAAAAAATTATAATTTCTAAATTAAATGAAAGTTGTCACATGGTTGATTTTGCAATCAATAATTTATCATGTTATGTCTAAAATGAACTCATATATTATTATCTTGGATAACTCTTTGGCTTTTTATTTATAAAAACTATTGTATCAAATATTGAAGTAAAACTCCTAAGGAAATATTTTACAATCGTTTGTTCTTCCAAACTATCTTAATAAAGTGACATTTTATATAGAAGTTCAAAATATTTCTATATCATCTTAAATTGGATGCACTCTAATTTAATGAAGGTTTAGAACATATTGAATATGATATATTCAATCTCCTTGCACATTTACTTCTTTCTTCCCTTTTATGTATGTTCTCATAGGTGGAATTGGGGTAAAACCTAATAGACCCTTTTTAAAACTCCTATTTTTATGGAATTAAGGTCAAGGTAGGAAATATTCTCATAGGTCCTTCCTTTCCTTCATCTATCCACTTGGAATCTACTCTTTGCACCATAATGACTACATCTTTTATTATGTACTTGATTATGAGATTTAGGACCTATTTTGGGATCCTAAAGGTTTTGGGACTTAGTTATCAAGGGCACATAGTGGCCTTGACTAATCAGGGGTGTATTTTTCCTCTAATGGGCCAATCATGATTGCAATGTGCCCCTAATTGGGACCTATTTTGGGTCTCTTGTCTTGGTATCTTTGGGGTGTTAATTCCTAGGTAGGCCATCCTATGAGAGAGAGTTAATTTTGAACTCTATATTAACCCTTTAATTTGGTCCATTTTTTATATATCTCATCATCAATTGTTTAAGTTCAAGCACTCAAGCTCTCAAGTTATCAATATTTCTTCAATAATTCAATGAATTCAAGATATTTCTCCATTGAAGATCAAGGACTTATGTATTCAAGCCATTGAAGGATTCTATGATAGATCTTCTATTTCATTTTCAACATTCAAGATATCCCTTCATACATTCAGGATCCTTTATTGCATCTTCTACATTTATCCTTTCAAGATCTATATTCATCTACAAGGTAGATTTCAAGAACATGCATTAATGAAGTTTTTGGTTTCACTTTGATGTCCTTTGTATAGTTTTGGACTTGAGTCAAAGCTATTGCATCGACATACTTGACTTCATTCCAAATTCAAAAGAATATTCATAGATTTACATTTCTTTTAAGTTAGCTCTATCACTACTACTTGCTATAATTCTATCTTTATTTTGATTAAAGGCTAATTCCTAAACTAGGGTTTGACCAAGCTAACACCTCCCCTTCTCCCCAATAACTAACAAACAACCTCCTTATTTTGCAGGATTTCTATCTTAGATTGACAAATAGGTTGTAGATCTAGATACCCTTTTTGACTCTCTATAGAGATGTGAAACTCAAATCAACATAAAAAATAGTCTATCAAGGTCTCATTTCACCCCTAATTATCCATTTTACCCTTGAAAAATCTCTAAATAATTTATGGGTCTTGTCTACCTTGCAAATTTCAACCTAGACCTCTAATTAAAATAACTTTAGATATCATTTGATGACATATATTCAGGTTTGTACTCTACAAGGTATATCATCCTCTCCTTTCCATTTTCATTAAAAAATTACTTTACTTTTTCTTTTTCTTAAATCCTCTTAAGGTGGAGGTGAGAGGGAAATAAATCTAAGTTATTCATTCCTTTTTCTATTGGGTTCAGATTGGTACTTCCCCTTGTATCAATTTAATCTAATTAAAAGGGGTGGATCTTGGTCTTCCCCCTTCACTAATGTGGGCATTAGTCTACTTCCATTATCTAACCCTACATGTATTGGTGAACCTGGCACACTTTCCTCTTTGATATTGGAGTTAAATCCTCCTATTTTATTGTTCACCTTCCTCCATTGTTGGTGAACTATATTTTCTAGATTCTTGTCTTGGTTAGCCTTCATCTTGCATCACGAAGATCTTTGGTGTATGGTTATCTTTTTAAATATTCATCTTCTTGCATCTCTTTATAGCACTTATGATTTTTATGAGATTTTATGAATTTCACTATGTTTATGGATATTTATGACCTTCTTTATAATACTATTACTAAGTTAAAAACTACATATTTTCCTTCTTTTAAGATAATGATTAGGTCTTTATGTGGTTGGATCATTTCTTCCTTGAATTATGTGAGAACCTTAGTCTCTTTTGTTTGACCCAACACTCATTTTCTCAACACTCCTAATCCTCCTACTTGTTCATCTCCTATCACTTCAAAAATATATGTTCAAACCAAATCTTTAGTTCATGATGAGGATGTTTCCACATTCCTTGATGATCCTTCTACTCCTATCACTTGTAATATGGCTAAATGTAATAATTCTTTTGTTTTTCCTCCTGTTATTATTTCTTACACTACCTTTACACATGAAAAATAACATGTTGTTGAAGATTTCATTCATAACTATCCTAAAGGTTATTAACTAATTGTAAAACAAGGTTACAATGGCCTATGATTGGGTCTTAATGAACAAGGTCTTCAAAATTCTATTCATGTATCTCCTAATATGAATAAACATGGTATTGGATATTCTCATTATGACATTGTAATGCCCCGCCATGTGACTCAAAAGAAGTTAACCTAAAATTTTACTAAGTTTGTGAAACATTTTTTTTTAAAGTTAAAGATAATAACTTAACGACAATAGTTATAACATAGTGGAAGAAATTAACATTCACATAAACACATACCATAAAATAGATTACAATTCTTAAGGGTCCCATGATGTTGAATCACATTTATGTTTAATTAATAATAAATATAATATATAATAAATCCACATCAAATAATAATATGCTAGTATGAATCTATTTAAATAATATACAATTATATATGATGCCACTTTGCAATAAATAGAATGCACAATCATCCATTGTACAGGTCACAGGGTATGAAATGCTAAAATAATATACATCATGAAATAAATTGCATCATCTCTTAATATGTTATGAATTTAAATACAATACAATAGTACAACCATCCATCATAGAAATACAAGAATAGATAGAAAGAAACATCTGCACAAACACATCCAGTAGTTGCATCTGACGGTCAGATCTCAATTGTATAAGAAAAAACACTACCATTTGACCTCGTGGAACCCAAAAAGGTCCACTCCCAAAACACTAAGGAGATAGTCTCAAGTCCCAAATAGGATAACAAACTCAACAATCAAATCCAATATCTAGGTTCAAGGAATCACCTAAAAGCAATCTAACTCAAAGGTACCAAGACACAAGTATCAACTAATCTTAGAGGCAACACAAACATGTAGGAAATCTGGTATGCAAGCGGCCAAGTGTCATCACATGAATCAACTCTATAATTACCCTAGAAGTCTAACTTGACCCTGGCCCCCTAGTGACTCTATGTGGCACTAGTATCCTTTCGTACTGCCAAGGCATACTAACAATACATGGTCACAACCAAGCATCCTCTCTACTCCCACCCTAGTTTGTACTAGCACTCGAGGCATGGGCAAGGAAATACAAAGACTCTTATTAGGTTCATTTTATTCTTATTTAGTGTAAAGTTTTCACTTAGTAAAAAACTTACAATGGGTTACCCTGGCAACCATTTTGGGCCTCAGCCTCCATTGCAAGCCACTACCCAACATCACATATAGATAACCTACCCTAAGCTTAGTAAAATCAAAACATCACAAAAGACCACATACCATACATCAATTCTTAAGAAAGCAACTAACAAGTATTGAAAAACATTGATCATAATCACAGATTCCACCAATATGATCATCCTAATAGGATTGATCCCAAAATAAATTATACATAAACCAATCTATGTCATAACATGGCATCACCATGAACAAATCATACAAACACCTTAGTCCTATAAAAGCGACTAGAAAGAAATCCAAATACAACTGATCGAAGACTCAAAGTTTATATTAGATAGGTCACACCATTCACCTTAGTTTCACACAAGAAAATTGGAAAGCAATAACAATCAATGCATCAAAACATCTCATATAGCATACTAGACACATTATTGTGGTTGAGTATAAAATATCAGGATCAAAACATCATCATGACATCACAAAATAGAACTCTTGAGCCCTTGGTAAACATCCTGACTGGCCAAAGCTAAGTCAAACCCAAAAACTCCAACACCAATAAATCACACATTACATGAAGTGCATACAAAATTGAATTTCATAATTCATTAGGTTTTGAAAACCCTAAAGTTTAATATTGACTAAAGTTTTCAGATTAAATCACAAACAATTCTATAATGGAAATCAATTTTCTCAAAAAAGAGTTTCAACCCAAAGAACTTTTGAAAATAGAAACACAATAGACATGAAGAAGACAATAATTCAAAGAATGAGAAGCTACTGCAAAAACCCACAAGATCCTACCTAGATCTGATGTTAAAACAATGAACACACAAACACGCAAGAATCTTCCTTTTCCTTCGAAAACTCTCTTTTCAGAATTTGGCTCTTGCAGACTTGTGTATCTAGAAATGAGCTCTAATTTCTTTAATAAAGAGTTTTTCCCCCAAATCAATGCTTTGATCATGCAATCATGTAAAAACCTTTTGTCTTTTACCATATTTTAACTTTCATGCACATAGTTTATGCAATTTAATTAAAATAAACTTTATTAAATTAAAGCTTTCTGTCCCTTATCAAATCATGCGACATTTTAATATAATATTTATTAATTTAACTAATAATATTATTTAGAGTTTATTAAAATTCTTAAATAAATTATTATTAAATTAAATAAATATAAATATGTCTAAATTAGAGCTTTAGTCAAATCTTTTAAATTTAATTCTTTTATGTGCATTTAAAGAAATTTTTAATTAAAATATTCTTTTATATTTTCTTTTCCTCCTCTTATTAATTAGTGTAAGCACTATTTAAAGCATACTTTATTATTTAAATTAATAAGAATAATTAGAGCTCATTATTTAAATGCAACTCTAATTTAACAATTATTAATTAAATAATCATAATAAAACAATATTAAATCTTTAATCTTTAATATTTTAATTCTATTTCTATCCAAATTCTTAAATTAGACTTTCAAAATAAATATTTTAAACTAAGTACATATTTAATTAATTTCTAGTTAATTAAATAACATCATATTCTAATATTTCTTTAACCAATTTTCTAAATTTAGACCTCTAATTTAGACTTCTAATTTTGGACTTTTTATTTAAAGCATAAATTAAATTAGTTTTTAATTAATCAAATATTCACATATTTCAATATTTTCTTTATAATCAAATAATATTTATTACTCAACTAATAATATTATTTAGAGTTGATTATTAAAATTAAATTCTTATATAATAATTATTAAATTAAATAAATATAAATATGCTAAAATTAGAACTTTAATTTATTCTTTTAAATTTAATTCTTTTATTTCATTAATTTTTCAATTAATTAAATATAATTAAATATTAAGTTTTCTATATACAATTTTCATGCAACAACTTTATGTAATTTAAATTAAAATATCTTTATTAAATTAATTTTCTTTCTCACTTTAATTAATCATGAGACTTTTTTACAATAATATTTAGTAATTTAACTAATAGTATTATTTAGAGTTTAATAATTAAAATAAAACTCCTAAATAAATTATTATTAAATTAAATAATTATAGATACACCAAAATTAGAACTAAATCTTTAAATTTTATTAAATTAGATATTGGAGATGGATTCCAATATCTATGTTTTCCATACTTAAGAAGTTCGCACCATGGCGTTTTGCGGTAATGTCAAATCGAAGTGTTGGAGCAAAATCCTAAAACTAGTGGACGATATGACAAGGATTGCCGTCAGTAGAGTGATTCGTGAAGGAGACTTCGATTATAAATTCACATGGATGATGAATAGTGATATAATAGGCTCTTTTATTGGATGTATGGCAAGAGCTAGGGTGGAGCCATGGGCATTATCTAGCTCTACTGCAACATTTTTGATCTAATCTAAAGGAAGGGCCTAGAATAGGCTATCAATAGCATAGATGACAAGCTGTGCATTCCTCTTCTGAAGAAATACATGGATCTTCTACCAAGGTCTCCAAATTTGGAGGTTGCCTATCGTCATCACTCTTTGATCATACATGAAAACCTAGCTTTTTATCGAGAATGGCCCAAGATGGAGTCAAGTATCCAATTCCTTCTCCATTGGAGGGCAACTATTGAGGAGGAGAATAAAGCATGGTTATCTAACTATCTCCATGCATTTAACTCATATATACAACTTGGGGTGGTCTTCGACAATCTTGAAGCCCTAAATTTTTCTATGCCAAATTTGAAGAAAAGAAACAGGGTTAAATTTGACTTTGAATTTACACCTCACTTCCATTTGGAGAATCCAAATGACATCTCTGAAGTCATTATGGTGTACTAGAAGTAAGGTTTTCTCGAGTGCTCTATTGGATAGTCCTTTGGTGTTCTTGGTAATCGGTTAGGTAGTGGTATGTGTTAGGGAAATGCTTTCCAGCTTGGTAATCTAATGACCATGCTAGGGGTCTTTGTAATGGGAAATATATTATGTGGTTTTTTTTGTTATCTTTAGGTAGTAGCACCATGCTCTAGGGTTTTTTTTGTAATCCTTTCCTAATACAAACTCAGATAGATTTTTTATACTCCCTCTATTTTGTATATGGCTATTTGCTAATTCAGATGGTAATTAAATCTGTTATTATGCTTTCTTATGGTTGCACTAGTTTTGGAGGTCTTATGACTGGGACTATTTACTATTATTCAACCTAATTTGTTATTTAGATTTGCTTCCAAGTTGAGATATATTAACTTTGGCTAGTTGTATGGTATCTAGTCTTGAATGGTTAGGATTATCATGTTTGCACTATTCAAAGGTACTCATTTTTTCTATTGATATCTAGCTATATATCTTTTGTTAAGATTATCATGCTTGGTTTCATTGTTTCCTACATGATACCCTCACATGGGTTTCATGGTGAGAAAATCATGGATATCTAGACTCAATATAACTTCAATATTTTATGAATATCATTTGGTTTAAGGCTTTTGTACTCTCCTATGGTTTTGGCTTCTAGATTTTCTTTTCCCTATGGTTAGTTTATTGGTTGAAGCTCTATTCGCAATCATAGATATTTTGTTTTGACAACCAATTCTTGTTTATTAAAATTTTGACTACTGGATGGAAATCTATTTGGTAGTTTTAGTTTGACTCTTGGTTCTCTTATCAAATATTATACGATTTATATATATTCATAACTAGCTTATAATGTGGAATTTCTATTGTATTCTGTAGGGTGTTCCTCTGTTTTGGTTAGATTAAGGGTTGGTATTTAGTTACGTTTGGTCCTATTTCTTGATGGTTTGAGTATTGAAAATTGGATAGGGGTAGGAGTTGTAAGTCCCCCCCACACCCCCCCTTTTTTTGAATTTTGGGATTCCTTTCGTTAGGTTAGCCTATTAAGATATTTAGATAGATGGATTTTACATTAAATAGTTTCCTTTAATTAGATGGTATTCAGTAGTTGAGTTTTAGTCAATATTTATACTATTTAGTTTTGGTATTTATTTTGATTTCTATATGAGGCTAATAGGATTGTTTTCAATTCTCCTTTAATGTATTGTCTATTTTAGGTTTAAATGTTATCTCTATCTAGACTAGTTTAGGAAAGTATAGAGATATCTCTTTGGAATCATTAAGAGTTATGGTAATCAAAATGGTTTAGTAATTATAAATTTAGATCTAGATAGTTTCCTTGTCTTAGATTACTACAACTTTTCATTAACCAATTTGATTTGCAAGATAGTCCAATAGGGATGATTGTATTTGGCATCCATGCAAGAATGTAAAGAAAAGTGTTGAAAATTTCTTCAAGAGGTCTTGTGTCGTATCAAGGAGCTTTATGCTCAAACAATTCCATTTAAATTTGATCTTTATAATGTAATATTTGAGATAAGGATAATCTGACTACCCCTTTTATTTTTTAATAATAAAGGACCATGGTCTCGGGCTAGATAGGAGGTTTTATTTCCCTGTTCTTTCCTACCAATGCCCGTTTGAATGGTGGAACACTATTGTATTTAATTATTTATTATTAATCAATTATCAGGGCATTGGCCATTTACCGATCAAAAAAAAAAAAAAAAAAAAAATCCTAAATAAATTATTATTAAATTAAATAATTATAAATATGCCAAAATTAGAACTATAACTTTATCTTTAAATTCTATTCTTTTATTTAATTAATTCACGAGACATTTTTAATAATATATTTATTAACTTAATTAATAACATTATTTAGATTTTATTATTAAAATAAAATTCCTAAATAATTATCATTAAATTAAATAAATATAAATACATCAAAAATAGAACTTTAATAGAATCTTTAAATTTAATTTTTTTATTTAATTATTTTCTCAATTAATTAAATATATTTAAATATCAAATTTCTGTATAAAATTTCTATTAAATTGAATCATTAAATTATCTTTTAATTTGATTTAATTATAACAAAAAATCACCACATACCCTCAAAACCAAAAATGACAACTCAACTGAAGGCAAAGAACATAATCAAACTCTAGGGCCAAAGTAACGAATTCATGTCATTGATGAAGTCGAAAAGGTGAAACTAACTCAAATACTTGTCCTATTTTCTAGGACAATTGGCTTAGGTTAGGATTTGGGCTCAAGAGTTATCTCCCCACTTATACCATTAAAATATTACGATAGGGTATGCTTATCTTGGTAATTCAACGAAGTTGATACTCGATACTTGTAATCTAAATAAAATTCATGAATGTATAAACACAATATTCTAAACTAAATAGACAATGGTAGGAAGTGGTTCATCATGTAGATCCTGGCTAGTAGGTGACTACAACTCCCTTTCTCAACCATATCATAAATGTCGAACATAAAGAAAATATACACACACACCATACACATGCAAGTATGGGGTAAGTATCCTTGAAACTGCATAAAAATTATTCATCTAACATCATTCAATAACTAAAATAATTGGCACTAAGTACCTTAACACACACACACACACACACACACACACACACACACACCCTATCGCAATACCCTATATATTACTTAGATGTCTTCTCCTTGACACCCTTCTAACACTTGACAATTTGGCACACCAATAGCTCTTGCTTCTTGGTCTATGACTTCTTAAATAGAAGTCTTGGAGTTCATTTTCCTACTTGATTCTTCCCTCCTTTAATTTCAATTCATATGGATTAGGTAGGATTCATTGAATCTAACCCATATTTTGTTTCTTCTAGAAACATCATGAAGAATCCTCTTGAATTCACTAAAAAATGGTTTACATAGAATTATGTGCCACCAACTCATCATCCTTATTCTCCAACTGGCTCACAAAATTCAACGTAACAAATTTGTCAGCTCAGATTTGGCGAATCTTTTTCATTTTCAATAATGCAATAACTTGACACTATTGAAATTCTAGTGCTCAGAAAATACTATGTTGCTCAACATCAACTATGTTTTACTGATGCTTGACACTTGAGATTTACTTGACACCTACTAAGATTTTCTAATGCCCGACACCTGTTACTTTTCTTGGTACTTGAACTTCACTCTACACCTAAAGCTCACTCAGCACACACTAGATTTGGCATTTGCTCACCTCCAACTAAAAATTTTCTTAGCTTCAACTAGCTTACTTGGCATCCACTAATGAACTTAGTTTAAGCTTTGTAGTCAACCTTGTTACAACTTATTCCGTTAATGTTTCTAAGTGTGACCAGCCTCTATATCTTTGAATATGTTACGAATACATCATTTAACCATTATCTTAACTAATCCTTGCACTTCATTAAAAATCATAACTTGACATTTCCCTTAGGTGCTTTTGCTACATCTTGTTGATCAAATCCTCTTCATCAATCAACTAAGTGACAGTACTTGGATCTTATAAGCAATTGTAATTCCTACAAATAGTAGGTTTGGCATCAATGACAAAACAATGATTGAAAATATTCTTTTAACAACAATCTCCCTCTTTAATCTTCAATAATGATCTTTTCAATCAAATTTCCAACAATCTCTCTCTTTGGCATTGATGGAAAACCAAACGGATCAACCATCAGACCAAACTATTCAACCATGTTATCAAGATGCTAACTAGGTTAGAACAATAAGTCAAATGCCAAAAAGAAAATTGTGTTATCTTTAGTTTTCACATCTCGCTCTTTTGATCTACTATCCTAATTGCTTCATTTCTACTTCTCCCTCTTAGCTGATATATCCTTTTTCTTTTCTTCTCTCCCTTTGTATGCATTGCTCATCTTCTACTATTTCTTTGTTCTTATCAGTTTTTGTGTCTTCTCCCTCAACTGTTGATCATTTTCTTACTAGTTCTCCCTCAATATTCATTTGATTATTTTTTGCATTTTCTCCCTCTTTCTTCATTCTTTATCTTGTCATTAGTCTTACTACTTCTCCCTCAATCTTCATTTGATCAGTTTTTGCATTTTCTCCCTCTTTGACAACAATGCCAAAGACATACTATTTCAACATCTTAATACGTAAGTGTAGCTTTTGCAGGTTCTTTTACTTTCTCCCTCTTTCACCTTGCTTGTGACTTATTTGGAACTTCATCACTTTAATTACTTCAAGAGAAATCCTAAAGTAAGTATAATCTGCATCAATGTGTAATATCTCAACAATCAACTCATTTGATGTAGGGCAGACTTACTTTTTCTTAAGTATCACTTGTTTGTCTTCCACCAATTCTTTTACATAGTGATACTTGATTGCAATGTGCTTGGTTTTAGCATGCATTATAGGGTTCTTTGATATGTTGATAGAACTTGTATTATCACAATAAAGTATCATAGGCTCATTCACTTCTTCCTTCATACCTTGCAACAAATGTTTGACCCATACAATATTGGTGCAATTTATAGCAGCTGCAACATATTTTGCTTCTATAGTAGACTGTGAGGTACAAATTTTCTTTTTGCTGGTCCATATAATCAATCTTTTTTCCAAGAAAAGTGCTCCTCCACTGGTGCTTTTTCTGTCATCAATATTACCTCCCTAATCTATGTTAGTGTAGGCTCTTAGTTCAAACTTTTCACTTCTCTTGTAGTACAAACTGAAGCCATCAATTCCTTTTAGGTACCTCTTTATTCTCTTTACTGCCATTAGATGATTTTCCCTTAGATTTGCAAAAAATATTGCCACTATTCCAACAACTAATGCAATGTCTATTCTACTATGTACAACATACTATAACTTTCCAAACATTGATCTATATATTGTCTGATTTACTTTTGCTGACTTATCATTCTTTGATACCTTATGTCCTGCCACCATTGGTGTGTTAACTAGTTTTGAGTCTTCTAATCCAATTTTTTTGAGTGTCTCCTTGATGTATTTTGATTGGGTCACAAATATGTCATGCTTCAATTGTTGTACTTGTAATCCAATAGAGAACTTGATCTCTCCAAACATTGACATTTCAAATTCATGCTTCATTTGATCAACAAAATCTTTGTGTAGAGCATCTTTTCCTCCAAATATTATATCACCAACAAAGATTTCAAATAACAAAATGTCTTTACCTTTTTCTGCCTTGATGTACAAGTTGTTGTTGTGATTTGTTCTCTCAAATTCTATTTTCACAAGATATTTGTGCAGTCTCTCATACCATGCTCTAGGTGCTTGCTTTAAACCATAAAGTGCCTAATGCATTTTACAAATCATATCCTTGTTTTTTTCATCAACAAATCTCTCTAGTTGTTCAATGCAAACTTCCTCTGCTAGTATACCATTTAGAAAAGTAGACTTCACATCCATTTGGTAGACTTTGAAACCTTCGTAAGCAACATATGCAAGTAATGTTCTTACTCCTTCCATTCTTGCAATAGGGGTAAATGTATCCCCATAATCTAGTCCTTCTTCTTGTGCATAGCCTTTGAAAATTAATCTAGATTTGTTTCTAGTTATCTCACCATTCTCATTAATTTTATTCCTAAACACCCATTTGGTATCAATTACATTCTTATTAGCCAGTCTAGGAACTAGGGTCTAGGTTTTGTTCTTTTCAATTTGATCTATCTCCTTTTCCATAGCTTTATACCAGTCATCATCTTGTAGAGCATCTCTCACTATTTTAGGCTCAACCTTGCTCAGTAGACATGATTCATTTCTTAGTCTATTCCTTGTCATTGGTCTGGCATCCTTGTCACCAATGATTTGATCTATAGGATGATGTCTTCTCACATACTGGGCTAAACTTGGTTCTATCCTTCTTTCTACATTTGATCCTTTAGCTTTAGAGTCATTTTTCTCTTCTTCATCTAGCACTTTATCATTTCTTTCATGTATACTATTTTCAGAATCAGAATGTGCATTTTCTTTATTTTGCAACTCGACTTCTGAATGTAGCTCGGCATTCACTGGTTGTGAATTGGTTGATACTGAGATTTGTTGCTAATTTCCAACTTGACTGGAAACATTATCTTCAATAGCCATTCATTCATAGAAGTATACAAAAGATCTATAATATTCTAATTTCTTGGACTCATCAACTTAGACTTCTGCATTCTCATCAAAATTTACATTTACACTCTCCACAATTTTGTTAGTGTTAGTATTCAAACACTTATATGCCTTACTTCTAGTGGAGTATCCAAGGAATATACCTTCATCACTCTTTGCATCAAACTTGTGATTTCTATTATCTTTAAGAATATAGCATTTACAACCAAAGACTTTGAAATATTTTATATTGGGTGAGTGACCATACCACAATTCAAAAGGTGTTGCATTTGAACCTTTCTTGACTTGGATTATATTCAGGGTGTAAAAAACAATACTTATAGCTTCTCTCCAATACTTTAAAGCAATATTTTTCTCCATCATCAAGGTTCTAGCACAGTCTATTACTTATCTATTCCTTCTTTTAGCAATACCATTCTAAGGTGGAGTTCTTGGTACTAATATTTTTCTTTTCATACCTTTGTCATTGTAGAGTATCTCAAATTCCTTTGATGTAAACTCACCTCCTCTGTCTAATCTTAGATATTTTAGACTCTTACCTATTTCCTTCTCAACTTTGGCCAAAAACCACATGAAAATTTGAAGTGCATCAGATTTTTTCTTCAAGAACATAGCAGTCATCATCTTGGAATAGTCATCTACAAATAGCATTATGTATTTGTCTCCTAGGTAACTTTGCACTTGTATTGGACCACATAAGTCTGTATGGACTAACTCTAGTACTTCTTTGGAAGTGTATATTTTTCTTTCGAAACTAGACTTAATCATCTTCCCTAGTTGACATTTTTTGCACATTGTATTTTCAAGCTTCTTTGGTTTAGGAAAACCTTTGACTTTCTTCTTTTTGTTGATGCTAATCAGATTGTCAAAGTTAACATGACACAACCTTTTATGCCATAACCACATATCATCAAGTCTAATAACAAGAAAAGTTGCATCTTCCATATCTAGATAAAATAAGTTACTCTTAGTTTTTTCACCTTTTCCTATTAGATTTCTATCAGTGTCATAGATCTTGGCAGATTTTTTTCCAAATTCTACTGTGCAACCTACATTTCCTAATTGTGATACACTCAACAAGCTGTAGTTCAATCCTTTAACATAATATGCATTATCACATGAGATTTTCTCTATAAGTTTAATTTAACCTTTTCCTTTGATTTGACATGGAGCATCATTACCAAATCTAACACTATTTCCATCATATTTAGTAAAGGTAATAAACTTACTTTTATCTCCTATCATGTGATGTGAGCAACCACTATATATGATCCACTTGTCATTCTTGTTGACACAAGTCACCAGTGTTGTTGCATCATCTTCATCTAATTAATCCTTCATGGACACATAGACTACTTCATCATCATTCTCATTAGAATCTTCAACAATGTAGCATCTTTTGCCTTTGTCCTTGTAATCTCTGCTATCATCTTCTCTCTTGTTCTTGTACTCGTTTCCTTTGTAACTCTTCTTTTGTGTACACCTTGTAGCAATATGACCTACTTTGTTACAATTGAAACAAATGAGAGGCAACTTACCTTTGCCTCTATGGAATTTCCTAGCCAGTAGTGCTTCCAACTATTCCACATCTTCTTCATATGTGTTGCTATCACTAGATGTATGTTTTCCTTCTCTTCTTTTTTGATATCACCTCCTCAGTATCTTTCAATGTTAGCTTGGCTTTGAAAGTAGATTCAAGGTTCTTAGGTTTTTCATTGTCAAAATTGGATAGTTCAAATGTAGTAAGTCTTCCCACAATTCCTTCAAAGGTTAGTGTGTTTCCTTGTACACACCTTAGCTCTTGGATGGCTAAAACTTTGATAGCATAGATAGGGAGCAAGGTTCTCAAGTATTTTCTATTGACAATCTCTTCTTCCAATTGACAACCTAGACTTCTTATTGCACTTACCACTTCTTTCATTCTGGATCCATATTGAGTAGCATTCTCACCTTCCTCCATTTTCAAGTCATCAAACTTTCCTCTAAGGCTTTCTCTCTTTGCTCTCTGGACATTTTGATCTCCTCCATATATATCTGTTAGGGATTTCCACATCTTGAATGCACTATCACATTCTTTGATATCATCAAATTCAACATAATTGAGTGCAGAGGCAATCTCCAGCATTGCCTAATTGTGCTCCTTCCTTCTGTTCAAATCATCTGCAGTAAGTGGTCCACCTAGGTCTACATGCTTTGTTCCAATTGAGATTTTTGTATTATCACCTATTGATCCAAGTTGCAATTTCATCAAACTCTTCCATACAACAAAGTTTTCTTTGTTGAGCTTGGGAACTTCTCTCTTCGACATCTTGATCTTTTTACTTCTAGTACCTTGAAACTAAATTAGTAGATGTCTCTAATACCAATTTTTAGAAATGCTTTAGAATAACTGAGAGGAGGGGTGACTCAGTTATTCAAGGTCCAATTCAAACTTTTCATCAAGTAAAGTGTGCCCATCAAACTATTCATTCATCCAAGATTTAACTTTCCTATTCAACAAGTCACTATAGATCAACATGCAAGCATAACACATAAGAAAATCAACACATATCATAGTGATTTACATGGAAATCTAATTTGGAAAAAACCACCAGTAACATGCTACTCAATTCTCACTCTTCTGAATTGATGCCCTATGAAAGGTCGTACCTATTAAAGGCTTACAACACACTATTAAATGTGACCTGGTTAAAGGATTTAACCACCCTATTAGAAGTGGGGCTGGTTAGAGGACTTTAGAACATTAACTTGGAATTTCACCCTATCAAAGGATTTACAAATAACTATTAAACCAACCTAGGCCCATGGGATTTTCTTCTACCCTAACTGATACAATTGCTAGAGAGTAACAATAAGGGGTTTAGACCTGATTATAGAATACAACTCAACTTGTAGATCTTAGATCACTTCTTAGCTCATACCATTGCTTGGCTTTCAGTCTCTATAACTCTGATAGCTTGTCCTCCTTTCAAGCTTTGTCTCCATGAGACTTTGTGCTCATTATACAAGTACAATCCTCTCTTCTTGACCACTTGTCAAAGCAGAGTCTCTGTGCTTTGTTCTTCCTTATCCTAGATGTCTTCTCCTTGACACCCTTCTAACACTTCACAATTTGGCACACCAATAGCTCTTGCTTCTTGGTATATGACTTCTTAAATAGAAGTCTTGGAGTTCCTTTTCTCACTTGATTCTTCCCTCCTTTAATTTAAATTCATATGGATTAGGTAGGATTCATTGAATCTAACCCATATTTTGTCTCTTCTAGAAACATCATGAAGAATCCTCTTGAATTTGCTCAAAAATGGTTTACATAGAATTTTGTGCCACTAGCTCATCATCCTTATCCTCCAACTAGTTCACAAAATTCAAGGTAACAAATTTGTTGGCTTAGATTTGATGAATCTTTGTCATTTCCAATAATGTAGCAGCTCAACACTATTGAAATTCTAGTGCTCGACACATACTGTGTTACTCGACATCAACTGTGTTTTACTGATGCTTGACACTTGAAGTTTACTCAAAACCTACTAAGGTTTTCTGATGCTTGACACCTGTTACTTTGATTGGCACTTAAAATTCACTCGACACTTGAAGTTCACTCAGCACACACTAGATTTTGCATTCACTCAGCTCCAACTAAAAATTTTCTCGACATCAACTAGCTTACTCAGCACCCACTAATGAACTTAGTTCAAGCTTTGCAGTCAACTTTGTTAAAACTTATTTTTCCAATGTTTCTAAGTATGGCTAGCCTCTATATCTTTGAATATGTTACCAATACATCATTTAACCATTGTCTTAACTGATCCTTTCACTTCATTACAAAATCATAACTCAATCTTCCCCTTAGGTGCTTTTGTTACATATTGTTGATCAAATCCTCTTCATCAATCAACTAAGTGATAGTACTTGGATCTTATGAGAAATTGTCATTCTTACAAATAACAGGTTTGACATCAATGACAAAACAATGATTGAAAACATTCTTTTAACAACAATCTCCCTCTTTGATCTTCAACAATGATCTTTTCAATCAAATTTCCAACAACACACACACACACACACACACACACACACACACACACACACACACACACACACACACACACACACACACACATATCAATTGAATATGAAATACAACTAATCAATTCTAGCAATCTAGTACTGCTAATCATAAAACATAATAGTAGAACAAGCCTAAAAGAATCCAATCAAAATATATTACAAAAGTCAAGTAGGTGTAGGCATTACACCCACTCCCCCTAGAATTAGGCTTACTCCTGGAATCCTACAAGAAAGATAAACTAAACTAGGGGTAGGCATTGCATCCACTCCCCCTAGACTTAGACTTACTTTTGGAAGCCTGCTACAATGACTAAGGTAACTAAAAGTCAAATAGTATAGTCTATAATGTAAAAAAAAAGCTTATTTAAGAAACTAATACAAATAAGTTAACTATGTATACACCTCAAGTCTCTTAGAGCAATATGATTATGGTTTAATAATAAACTGAAATCCATATTGATCCAACATTCATCTTTTTAACAAAAACTAAAATAGTTCCTGTAAAACACTCCAAAAAAAAGCTCAACATCTCTAATTCCATCAAAAAACATAAAGGTTATAATGTACAGGCATAAATCAAAAGTCAAGAACGTAAATGTTATGAGTTTCCAAGTTTCATATTAAAAAGTTCCACTGCTTATAATTTTTTTCTTGTTCAAACTGTTTAGGTTCAAGTTTGTAACTTTACTGAAAACACCTAAACAAGAACAAAATAATGTTCGGAAAAAAAATCAAGGGCATACTATCTTTAAGCATAATCATAAGAAAGTATGTTTGAAAACCAACTCACAAGTTTTTCTTTTTTCTATGTTTCAAGTATCAAGTCTAAAGTTTCAAGTTTCAAGTGTTCAAGTTTGAAGTTTCCAAGTGTTAAAGTTGCAAAAGATACATACCACCATTTATGTTTCATTTAAGTTTGAAGTTCAAGTTTGTAAAAGATACATATAACAGTTCATTTTTCAATTTTGGTTAACTAGTTCAAGTGTTCAAGTTTATAATAAATACATATCATAGTTTGGGTTTTGTTTCAGATCAACTAGTTAACAACTAGTGGCATTCTAATATACCTAGGGCTCCCAATGTAGAAACTTGGGTTCTAATACTAGATGTAGCACCCCACCATGTGACCCAAAAGAAGTTAACCTAAAGTTTTACTAAATTTGTCAAATTTTTTTAATAAAAAAGTTAAAGATAATAACTTAACAAAAATAGTGGGAACGAGGGGGAAGTCCAGGTCAATAATAGAAGAAAGGCATGGAAAAATTTAAATGTGAGGATTGCTACTATGGGGATTTTTAGGAAAGTTATGAACCCTCAGATCCTGGTGGACAACCTGGAGGAGCCTAGGCTCAATGAGCTCATAGACCTAGCTATCCTAGCCATTTTAGACAATGCAAGGGAGACTGGAATGAACCTTCTAAATAGTGCTCGTAGTAGTATGATTGACAACTTCAGATCAATCAAATGGCTCTTCCATGAGCTAGAGGAAGTTAGAGAAAGGGTATCCCAGATGGAAAGTACTAAGAATAAGACAGGTATTGACAGCCAGGAGGACCATGATAACAGAGAAAGCTTAAATGAAAGGAGAATTAGAAATCTTGAAAACTACAACCACAACCTGGCAAGTCAGATGATTTCTCTCCTGAGTTCGATGAATGATCACATCCAATCCCTTGCTGGTAAACTTAAGGATAGGGACTTCCTGGTGGGGGAGGGAGGACAGAACAGGGATAAGGCCAGGTCGGATGATGACAAGGCCACAATCAGTACATTCACCAGTATGGATCAAGGCATGTAGAAGGTCTAGGATCAAATGGCAAAGGAGCAACAAAAGATAGTCGAGGCAGCTCAGACTACATAGGACATGGAGAAGATTACTAAAGACTAGTTTTCTTATCTTTTGTATTTTCGTCTTTTTGGCTTTTGGCTTTTGGACAGGCTTTCTGTAGTCTGCTTTAGTTTGTTTGTTTTTTGGCCTTTATGTGGGCCTTTGTTTTGGGCTGTTCCTTCGGGCTTTTTTCAGCTATTGGACCTCTGTTTTGGCTGGGCTTCTTTTGCTTATTATCAGCCTTATTTTTTTTAAAACTTATGGGTTTCAGGATCCCCTTAAACCTGTTTATCTTATCAAAAACTTAACAGAAATAGTTATAACATAGTGGAAGTAATAAACATTCATGTAAATTTTAACCTCATAATGGTTTTTGACACTTGAGTGCCAATACGCTTAAACTACTTTCTATATTGGAGCCGAGTACACCATGTATGCTGACCCACAACAAAAGCTGAGTTATGAAAGACTTTAGGTGCTGAGTGATCTTCATGTGCCGAGTAGTCTTCAGGTGCTGAGTGAAGATTAGGTGTTGAGTGAAGTTCAAGTGCCGAATGACTTTAAGTGTCAAGTAGAATAAAGTTTCAAGCATATACAAGTGCTGAGTGATATTCAAGTGTCGAGTCATAGATGATGCCAAGCAATACAGAAATGAAACAAGTGCCGAGTAAGCCAGTTTGTTATTAGTGCCGAGCATTTGGAATTAGCAAGTGCCGAGCAACACATAATGTACATATGAGTTTGTAACTTCATTGATTAATATGTAAATCATTTTCATGGCCGACATGTGAGGAATTTTGAAGGATTAAATGATAAGATCAAATCTTTTATTTTTCCTATGCAATCTACATGCAACCAATAAAAAAATGATGAAGGCATGCAACCAATGGAAGAAGTGCAAACAATGAGTGAGAAATAGAGATTGAATATAGATCATAGATCCATACCTAACCCTAAATCCTCAAATGTCTTTATAAGGAAGACAAAATTTTATTGTAAAATATATGAGTGGATATACAAGGGTGTGTAAGGAAAACTACTTTCAGAGAAAGGACTATCAGATCACAAAGGATCAAGATCAGAGAAAGTAGATCAAGTGCCTATATTCAGCAATTGAAGGATTGTAATCTATTAGGTTTATTGTACCTAATACCTTCTAGAAATTGTATTAGAATGAAAATCCTATGGTAATAGGTTAGCTTAAAAACTATTTCATAGATCCTTTAAATAGGTGATTAAATCCTTTAACAGGGTGACACTTCATGTAAAGTGTTTGTAAATCCTCTAACCAGGTCACTATTGATATAGTGTAAAGCCTTTAATAGGGCAGACCATCAGAAGTGGTTAAAACCTTACTGCTATAGAAATTTTTTTGGGTATCATCCCCACCCCAGTTTTACCTTCTTATTCTTGGAGGGTTTCTGGGTTATCAAAATCTCTAGTGTTATGTGGTGATTCTTATGAGTTTTTCATAATTGTTTGATAGGTTTGTATGTATGCAATCTACTTTCAGTTTAAAGATTTTAAATATATTATTTCTAATTCACCCCCCCTCTCAGAAGCATTCTTCCCATTTGAATATTCCAACAATTGGTATCAAAGCAACTAGTTCTCACAAAAAGAAGTCTAACAACTTGAAGAAAAAAATCTAAAGATGGAAGTCTTCAAACTTGGGGAGATTATTGAAAATCAAGTGATTGATGTGCAACTGGCTCTACATAGAGTAGAGGAAGCAAGTGAAGAATTGAGAAAATCCTTGAAGAGAAGGAAGGATATAGCCATAGCTGAAAATGATATAAACTATAAGGATATTGATACCACAAAACTATGTGCCAATGGAGACACTAAAGAGTTTGATGCAGCAATAGCAGAACTGATGGAGAAAAACAAAGTTCAAGCAGAGGAGATAAGATCTCTCAAGATGGAACATGAATCACAGGCCATAATGATATGTGAAATCACTGAACAAAAGAAACAAGTAGTTGAGGATAGAGTCATGATAGAAAATGACAAAAGAAATCTTGCAAACAGGCTTGAAGAAAAATGTACTGAATTAACAAGGATCTCAAATATGCAGATGGATACACTTGCCCAAATAATGAGCCTTCATCATGAACTCAATATGAAAGATATTGAGATCTCTACTTTGAAGATACACAATGAACAACTATAGAATGAATTGAACAGACAAAAAGAGGTACCTAAGAATCTCACCAAGTCAAGTGAAGCCATTAAGTATTTTGAAAAGTTGCTGAAATCCCCAAAATCTGCCCATGATACATCAAGACTAGGATACAATAGCACTGAGGTTGGAGAATCATCAAAGAGTGTCAAGCAAAAAGATGATATAGGTAAGAATTCAAAACCCACTTGTCATTACTATAATAAAAAGGGGCATACTGCTAACATTTGCAGGAATAGGAAATTCAATCATCCAAATACACTCAAAAGCAAGAGTTACTATCACAAGTGCAACATGCAAGGACATATGACATAAGATTGCAGATCCAGAGTTACAAGGACACAAAAATTTGATGGACACTGTCACAATTGCAAGAAGTATGGGCATAGAGCATTTGAATGCAGATCAAAGCCTATATGGACATCAAATCAACCAGCAAAATCAAAAGGGAATGAAAGTCACTATCATTGGGATGAAAACACCAAGTATAGCTATCATTATTGTCAAGAATATGGACATATACCACAGAACTGCATAAGAACACATTTCAAAGGGAACTACAAAAGATGGTTGAATCAAACCACATGTTTCAGTTGTTTGAAAGTTGGTCATATCAGCAAAAACTATCCTACAAGATCAAAGGCACCCAAGACTAAAGAAAATAAGGGAAAAGAAAAGATTGATGTCGAAAAGATAAGGGGGCAAATGAATAAGACTTGGAAAAAGAAAGATGAATGCAACACATCAAGTGGAGGGATCACTTCACCCAATAGATCAAGTGATCACACTTCATCAAATGAAGCATGAGAAGTATACAAGACTGATATACAAAGCTATATCACAAATCAGTCCCAAGACAAAGAAGCAATGCAAAGTATAAATCTGCATAAGACAAGATGTCAAGACAAAATCTAAATGATGTTGCCAAGCTATCTTTGGATGCTGAGTTAAACTCCAATACATGTTGAGCTCCTAACAGCGATTGAGTTGATAACTGATGCTGAGTTAGGTTAAAAATTTTTAGAAGCCGAGTTGGAAATTGAGCATTTAATGCAATGAAAATAGGGTATATTATCATGATTCTAATCAATTTTTTCTCATCATGATCAAGAAGCAAAGAAGAGAAAGAGAGCAGAGCAACATCACAGCATAGAATCCAACATTTCAAGTAGATTTCAACATCTCTCAACATGTTTTCATTGATCTTGAGGTATTTTTCATTTATACCGAGCTATGCAGTTTCATATTTCATAAAAAGGAAACCCTAGTTTGCATAAATGGTGTCAAGTTCCAAGAAAACTGAGCACAAAGAGTCATTTGAAGTTTAGTTAGTGTCCAATGAGGTCAAGCAACCTGATTTTAACCCCATACCTGAAGTTGCATACAAAAACAACCCAGCCGGAGCTCTCTCCCAGATACCCCCAAAAGTTGTAATGGTTCAAGACGTGAGGAGATGCTACAATTGTAAGATAGGAGCCCTAGGAGATATGGAAATAAGGCACGCCTATGAAAAAGTGTGCATAGATGGAGTCTTAAAAGATGAATTCAAAATTTTTGAAAGAAAGGGTTTGACCCAAGTTTTGAGCTTTCCCACCGTATTCAAGATAGAATGGGTTAAACTTGTGTTAAGAAAAATTCATGGTGGAAGTTTATGGTTAGAAGATACTCCCATGAAATTAACCAAGGAAATCATACATAGAGTAACAGGGTACCCTACCCTAGATCGGTTCAAAACCTTGAGAAGTGAATCGAAGGAGGTTATTGAAAATAACACTGGTGCTCAGTGGAATAAGAGAGGAATGACAATTCACACAATTCAGGATCCTCTAGTTAAGTTTTCTGTTAGAGTCATTGCCCATAAGTTCTATCAATCTAGTAGACTCAACAGTGTGTCGTGTGTTGCAGTAGATGTAGGTTACAAATTGGTGAAAAAGGATCATACTTATGATCTTGCAGAACTACAACTACAATAGATTACTAAAAACCTAGCTGCCATAAGAAGGAGAAAGGGTGCTCAATGCAAATTTGGAGCAATTCTAATTTTTATATTCTTCTATGTTCAAAACGAGTTTCCCTCTTTCGGAAAAATTACATGGAGGAATGATAGAACTATCATTTCCCAAATCAATGAATATATAGAACAAATGGGAGAAATTTTTGATACCCTGATGACAAGTTATTTCAAAGATTTCAAGGAATCCATGAAACAAAGGGTGAGAATACCAATTTCTTTGGTAGAAGAACATGTTAATGATATATGCTTCTTGGTTGATATTGACTTTACATACATTCAAGCTGCAATTCCAAGAGTGAGATTGCTAAGGCCATTTGGATATGAAATCAATGTTGATGAGGCATCTGTAGCAATAACTACATAATTGGCAGAAGAAATAGATAAAAGTGCTCCACATTTTGGCACTTATGATGTAGTAAGGTAAAAAATAAACATGGAATTAAAGACTGCTTCCACATTAAAGAAGAAAGACAAATTGTTAAAGAAGATTAAGAAGTAATTTGGTGAAGAAATTAAGGCTGAAGTAGAAGAAGAAGAAGATGAAAATGATGATGAAGATGAACAAGAACAAGGCCCAATGGAATTAACTCAAGGCCTGGGTGAAGACAAGGAGGAAGGTGCAGAAGAAAAAGAAGCCAAGGAAGCACCAAGTGAAGCTGAGTCAAAGAAAAGAAAGGCAATAGAACAACCTCTAGCTCAGCAAAAACCAAAGAAATCTTCCATGCCATCACCTCAAAAGCCTACAACATGAGCTGCAACAAGGGCCTCCACTCAAAAATCTAAAGAGGAAGTTACAAAGAAGAAACCAATCAAGGAAACATAGGAAGAGCCGAGGAAAAGAAGAAGATATGTGGCTCAACCTGATTCTGATGAAGAAGATCAATCTAAAAAGATAATCCATTCTTCAGTTGATACTTTATTTAAAAAGATTGGAAATGGTGATTTAAGCAACTTAAATAAAGTTGATTTCAATAAGTTTACTAAAGAAGAACAAAATAGGATAGAAGAAACAGTTTATGGAATGATGGCACAGTTCAAGTACACTCCACTTGAACTAGATGGACAATTACCAAAAGAACTGTCTAAAATTGTAGAAGACAAATGGCATTTTTGCTTGAAAATGGAAAAGGAGATGAGGGAATCAACCCTAGCAAGCGTATTGCCGAATTTAACTAGGGAACAAATAAAGAAATCAGTTAAAAGGCATAATAATAGGTTTACACCTAAGTACAAGGCATTCTTCATACTCCAAAACAAGATGGAAGAAATTGTTCAAAGAACAATGAAATCATGGAAAAAATTGTACAAAAAGATTGAAGATTTTCTTGAAGAAGAATACAAGGAACAAGCTACTGCTCCACTAGAAGAGAGGAGAAAAAGGAGAGAATAGAAGATAGTAGTAGAGAAGGGAGAAGAAGAAAAGAAAGTAGAAGAAGAAAAGAAGGTAGAAGAAGAGAAGAAAGAAGAAGAAAAGAAAGATGGAGAGGAGGAAGAGACACAAAAATAAGATGTATTGGCAACAACCGAGCAACCAGATCTGAGTGTGCAAGACACACAACTACCACCCTCTAGCCCTCCTCATGCACCCATCACACCTACAAAAACTATAACTATTGTTGATGTTCCTGATACTTCTGGTCAGAACATCAATCCATTAACTGTAGAAGATCTCAAAAGAATCCTTGACCAATCTACACAAGAAGTAATATTATGTGCAGATCCAGTATTGGTCAGTATGGATGAATTGCAAAAACTAGTAGAAAGCATAGTTAGAGATAAGTTGAATCCACAAGAACCACCTTCCATCATCTCTATAGCTAGTAGTGGTCAATTTCAAATGCCAACAGTTATTTCAATAGGCATAGTTGACACTACAATATAGAAGTCGAGTGAAGCTGTAGAAAAAGGAACAGAAGAAATAGGACAGCCTATTACATCTAATCCTATAGCACAAACACAAGGTGCACTTCCTAAGATTACCATAATTGATCAAGATAGTAGACAGTAGGAGGAGAAAATAGTGGAAACCCCTAAAGAGCAGGAGGCAATACAAAAATTGATAAATTTTCCTACCTCGAGAACTCCTTCACAACAGCCATTGCAAATATCTGTACCAACATCTAGTACTACAAAATTTGCAAGGGTACTTCACTATGGAGACCTTGAATTAGATGAGGAGATAGTTATACCAGGCTATGACTCAAAAAAAATAACCATTGATCAAATAAATGAGGTGCAGGAAGCATTGAATAGAAGAAAGAGACAAGAGATACTCAGGAAGGAGTATAAAGAAAAGCAAACACTACATGAGTGATTCGGTGGATATTTTCAGTGAAAATTGAAGTGTCTTCAAATCTCCAATTTTTTGCATGATCAGAAAGATCTCAACATCCTGATTCCAATGCAACTTGAATGGAGTGAAAATGATTCTATTCGTGCAAGTTATGTTTGCTCAAAGTTTGGTCAAATTGGGACTAGAGGCTGTAAAAGGGTGAAAAAGTAATCATCTCAAAAGTATTTGACCATGGATTTCAAATGAAAGAGCTCATCAAAAGCTTTCCAATGGCGTTCATTTCATCAAGAATGGAGATTGAATGTAAAAGTTATGATGGTTTCAAATTCAGGTAAAAGTATGGATTTTGATGATGTCATCATGACATTACAAAATCATAAAGAGAGGGAAAACATTCAAATTCAAATTAAAATGGTTATTTAATTCAAATTAAAAGAATGAGATAGTGAGAGTTGAACTCCTAACCATTGGCCTCCTAAAATTAAGGCCAACCAATGGGCTATTTATGGTACATGCAATATTAGGGGAAGAGTTGTTATTTATGCATAACAGATCCGCCCAATCTTATCTAAATAAGGGTATTTGTTGAAAACAAACCCTTAATTTTGGTATGAGATCATAAAAAAATAATGGTAAAAGGGGTAAATTCGAAAATATGTAATCAAAATAGGGGATTATGTTTGTTAATTGTTTTAGCCCATTTTTGGCTAGATTTGATGTATAAAATGGAGGTAGTAGGCTTTGGAAAGACATTCAGGTGGTGAGAATAGGAGAATGCTCAGGAGATTTTTGAAGACTATTCTACATGTCTAGGGCATGTTATGCTGATGTGTTTAAGGGGATAAGTCTTGGTGCATTTGTAATTGATTGTTGGAGATTAATCATATCGTTCGTACTCTATTGGAGCTGACCCAAAAATGTAGTCACGTTTGTGGTGAACTCCAAAATCAAACTTGTTTGCACGTTCTATCTCCTTCTCCCTCAATTCTATTCATTTCACCTTAAACTCTTAAGTTTTTTATGCTTAATTTCCTTTATGTATAATTGTAACAAGAATTCCTCTAATTTGATTTTATTTAAGCATTCAATACTATAATTAGTCTTGATCCATCAATCAGATAAAGTGGTATCAGAGCCTAGTTGACTATTCTTGCAGTTTTTTTTTTTGAATGCTAACAAGGTCTAGGATTCAGAAGGATGAAGGCAAGCTCGAAGAATTTAATCTTGAGATCGGGAAGCGAAGAACTTTTCCAAAGATGTCTATTTATAGAATGGAGGTATGCCTATTTCCTGGGTACTATTCCTGTTCTATTGATGGATCAATGGGTCATGCCGCCTTCCTGATGAGATCAGTGAGTAGGAATTTCGAAGAGCATTCCTTGAGATGAAGGCTAAGGTGGACATTATTTTTCAAGAGAGACAAGAGTGAAAAGAACGTGAAGACAAGAAAGGGAAACATCATGGAGATGGTGACAAGAAACCAGATCCACCCTCTTCTTCTTCTCCTCCCTCTTCTCCTTCTTCTCCATCTTCTCCTCATTCTACTTCTTCTAATCTGTTTAAGGGTGGATATAAGCCTAAGATCAAACTGGATATAAAATTTGACTTACCTAAGTATTATGGTGAACTTAATGCTGAAAAATTGGATGATTGGATTCAACAAGTAGAAGTCTACTATAGAGTCCAGAATCTATTAGATGATGTTGATAGGATTCAATTAGCTACTCTTAGGTTAGGGGGTACAACTTTAAACTGGTGGGAGAGTAAGACTAAGGCAGAAGTTTCACAACATGGTAAAGTTAGTTTAACTTGGACAGGGTTTGTTAATGCTCTTAAGAATCAGTTTTATCCCCTTGGACATATGCAACAATTAATGATGGACTGGCAAATGTTTAGGCAAAGGAAAGATCAAACTGTCCAAGAGTACACCAATGAATTTAGGAAAAGGGCTATTGCTTTGAATGTTCCTTTGTACACCTAGGATACGTTGTTGAAGTACATAGTGGGTCTACATTCCTACCTTAGACATTCTATTTTGGTATTGAATCCTTGTAATTTGGATGAAGTGTCTGTTCAAGCTACACACTTAGAGTCAAGGGGTATAGGATCTTTTATTGATAAGTTTGATGATGAAAAATCTGTAAAGAAATCTTCTAAGGTTGCAAAGATAGGGAAAGGAAAGAAGACAACTATAGTCAAGAATGATGATAAACTTTCTTGCACTCATTGTGACAGGAAGGGTCATGATGAAGAACATTATTGGCAATTGTATCCTAAACTAAAGCCTAAGTGGGCTCAAAGACATAATCAGAAATAGAAAGGTAAGAAGATTGCCACAAATGTTGTTATGCATCTTGGTTCAGATTCAAATGATGAGACTAAGATAACAACCATGTGTTTGAAAGGTAAAGCTCCTATTTCCAGTGTTTCTATTGCTAGTTGTGCTTCTACTTCTACAGTAAATGATTTCTCTAAAGATAAGAAAAGGAATGAGCTATTTCATTTAAGGGTTGTTGCTAAGAACACTAAAATTGATGCACTCATAGATAGTGGTTCTCAAGTGAACTTGATTTCTGAAAGTATTGCAAGAAACTTGGGATTGAAAACCACATTACATAAGAAACCTTATCCACTAGGTTGGATTTGTGAAAATGATAAGTTGCAAGTAACAAGAAAATGCACCTTAAGATTCACAATCACTAGTAAATTTGTGGATGAAGTACAATTTGATGTGGTTCCACTAGATATCTGTGGGATAGTGCTTGGTAGCCCTTATCTTTATGACAGAAAAGCAATTTTCTACAAGGAAAAGAATCATTATCACTTATTTAAAGATGGCATTCAGTATATTGTACATTCTCACATGATTAAGACTGATCATTATTTTGCAAACACAGGGCAGTTAAAGAGGGTAATTAATGCAAGTAAAGAGTTAACTCTTATGTTTGTTAGTACAGGTGGTTCTGCACTTGAACTTGGAGTAGCTAACCAGGGTCAGATGTTGTAGGATGCACCCGTAGAACAACATGAGGGAATGATGATTGAAAGAATTGATGGTTCCTTGGGTAAAAGTGTTCCTATTGTTAAGGATCGATATGTTGTTGACTTATTCTCTTTCATTTCTACATTATTGTTCAGCTTGATGCTAGTCAATGTTTGTTGGTTAGTGGCTACGACAATTGATGTAGATGCTTATGGAAATGACAGAATAATGTTTATGATCAACAATGTTGTTGTAGTCTTTATTGTGCTTGTGAGCCAGGTATTCAGATGTACAGATGATACAGGACAAGTGGGGAGGCCAAGTCCTCACTTTATGTTAGAGTAAATGTCACTTTTGGAGGTCCAAAAGGTCTTTAGTGGGGAGGCCTGATCCGGTGGATATTTTCAGTGAAAATTGAAGTGTCTTCAAATCTCCAATTTTTTGCATGACCAGAAAGATCTCAACATCCTGATTCCAATGCAACTTGAATGGAGTGAAAATGATTCTATTCGTGCAAGTTATGTTTGGTCAAAGTTTGGTCAAATAAAGACTAGAGGCTATAAAAGGGTGAAAAGGTAATCATCTCAAAAGTATTTGACCATGGATTTCAAATGAAAGAGCTCTCAAAAGCTTTCTAATGGCGTTCATTTCATCAAGAACAGAGATTGAATGTAAAAGTTATGATGGTTTCAAATTCAGGTAAAAGTATGGATTTTGATGATGTTATCATGACATCACAAAATCATAAAGAGAGGGAAAACATTCAAATTCAAATTAAAATGGTTATTTAATTCGAATTAAAAGAATGAGATAATGGGAGTTGAACTCCTATTTATGGTACATGCAATATTAGGGGAAGAGTTGTTATCTATGCATAACAGATCTGCCCAATCTTATCTAAATAAGGGTATTTGTTGAAAACAAACCCTTAATTTTGGTATAAGATCATAACAAAATAATGGTAAAAGGTAAAAATTCAAAAATATGTAATCAAAATAGGGGATTATGTTTGTTAATTGTTTTAGCCCATTTTTGGCTAAATTTGATGTATAAAATGGGGGTAGTAGGCTTTGGAAAGACATTCAAGTGGTGAGAATAGGAGAATGCTTAGGAGATTTTTGAAGACTATTCTGCATGTCTAGGGCATGTTATGCTGATGTGTTTAAGGGGATAAGTCTTGGTGCATTTGTAATTAATTTTTGGAGATTAATCAGATCGGTCGTACTCTATTGGAGCCGACTCGGAGACATAGTCACGTTTGTGGTGAACTCCAAAATCAAACTTGTTTGCACGTTCTATCTCCTTCTCCCTCAATTCTATTCATTTTACCTTAAACTATTAAGTTTTTTATGCTTAATTTCCTTTATGTATAACTGTAACAAGACTTTCGCTAATTTGATTTTATTTAAGCATTCAATACTGCAATTAGTCTAGATCCATCAATCAGATCAAATGGTATCAAAGCCTAGTTGACTATTATTGCAGTTGTTTTTTTTTGAATGCTAACAAGGTCGAGGATTCAGAAGGGTAAGGCAAGCTTGAAGAATTTAATCTTGAGATCAGGAAGTGAAGAAATTTTCCAAAGATGTCTATTTCTGGAATGGAGGTTCCTGATGAGATCAGTGAGTAGGAATTTTGAAGAGCATTCCTCGAGATGAAGGCTAAGGTGGACATTATTTTTCAGGAGAGACAAGAGCAGAAAGAACGTGAAGAAAAGAAAGGGAAACATCATGGAGATGGTGACAAGAAACCAGATCCACCCTCTTCTTCTTCTCCTCCCTCTTCTCCTTCTTCTCCATCTTTTCCTCATTCTACTTCTTCTAATCTATTTAAGGGTGGATATAAGCCTAAGATCAAACTGGATGTAAAATTTGACTTACCTAAGTATTGTGGTGAAGTTAATGCTGAAAAATTGGATGATTGGATTCAGCAAGTAGAAGTCTACTGTAGAGTCCAGATTCTATTAGATGATGTTGATAAGATTTAATTAGCTACTCTTTGGTTAGGGGGTACAACTTTAACCTAGTGGGAGAGTAAGACTAAGGCAGAAGTTTCACAACATGGTAAAGTTAGTTTAACTTGGGCAGGGTTTGTTAATGCTCTTAAGAAGCAATTTTATCCCCTAGGACATATGCAATAGTTAATGATGGATTGTCAAATGTTTAGGCAAGGGAAAGATCAAACTGTCCAAGAGTACACCAATGAATTTAGGAAAATGGCTATTGCTTTGAATGTTCCTTTGTACACCCAGGATACATTGTTGAATTACATAGGGGGTCTACATTCCTACCTTAGACATTTTATTTCGGTATTGAATCCTTGTAATTTGGATGAAGTGTCTGTTCAAGCTACACACTTAGAGTCAAGGGGTAAAGGATCTTTTATTGATAAGTTTGATGATGAAAACTCTATAAAGAAATCTTCTAAGGTTGCAGAGACAGGGAAAGAAAAGAAGACAACTATAGTCAAGAAGGATGATAAACTTTCTTGCACTCATTGTGACAGGAAGGGTCATGATGAAGAGCATTGTTGGCAATTTCATCTTGTACTAAAGCCTAAGTGGGCTCAAAGACGTAATCAGAAACAAAAAGGTAAGAAGATTGCTGCAAATGTTGTTATGGATCTTGGTTCAGATTCAAATGATGAGACTAAGATAACAACTATGGGTTTGAAAGGTAAAGCTCCTATTTCTAGTGTTTCTGTTGCTAGTTGTGCTTCTACTTCTATAGTAAATGATTTCTCTAAAGATAAGAAAAGGAATGATCTATTTCATTTAAGGTTTGTTGCTAAGAACACTAAAATTGATGCACTCATAGGTAGTGGTTCTCAAGTGAACTTGATTTCTGAAAGTATTGTAAGAAACTTGGGATTGAAAACCACATTACATAAGAAACCTTATCCACTAGGTTGGATTTGTGAAAATGATAAGTGGCAAGTAACAAGAAAAGGCACCTTAAGATTCACAATCACTAGTAAATTTTTGGATGAAGTAAAATTTGATGTGGTTCCACTAGATATCTGTGGGATAGTGCTTGGTAGCCCTTATCTTTATGACAGAAAAGAAATTTTCTACAGGGAAAAAAATCATTATCACTTATTTAAAGATGGCATTCAGTATATTGTACATTCTCATAGGATTAAGACTAATCATTCTTTTGCAAACACAGGGTAGTTAAAGAGGGTAATTAATGCAAGTAAAGAGTTAACTCTTATGTTTGTTAGTACAAGTGGTTCTACACTTGAACTTGGAGTAGCTAACCAGGGTCAGATGTTGCAAGATGCACCCGCAGAACAACATGAGGAAATGATGATTGAAAGCATTGATGGTTCCTTGGGTAAAAGTGTTCCTGTTGTTAAGGACCAATATGTTGTTGACTTATTCTCTTTCATTTCTGCATTATTGTTCAGCTTGATGCTAGTCAATGTTTGTTGGTTAGTGGCTACGACAATTGATGTAGATGCTTATGGAAATGATAGAATAATGTTTATGATCAACAATGTTGTTGTAGTGTTTATTGTGCTTGTGAGCCAGGTATTCAGATGTACAGATGATATAGGACAAGTGGGGAGGCCAAGTCCTCACTTTATGTTAGAGTAAATGTCACTTTTGGAGGTCCAAAAGGTCTTTAGTGGGGAGGCCTGATCAGGTGGATATTTTCAGTGAAAATTGAAGTGTCTTCAAATCTCCAATTTTTTTCATGATCAGAAAGATCTCAGCATCCTGATTCCAATGCAACTTGAATGGAGTGAAAATGATTCTATTCGTGCAAGTTATGTTTGGTCAAAGTTTGGTCAAATCGGGACTAGAGGCTATAAAAGGGTGAAAAAGTAATCATCTCAAAAGTATTTGACCATGGATTTCAAATGAAAGAGCTTGTCAAAAGATTTCCAATGGCGTTCATTTCATCAAGAATAGAGATTGAATGTAAAAGTTCTTATGGTTTCAAATTCAGGTAAAAGTATGGATTTTGATGATGTCATCATGATATCACAAAATCATAAAGAGAGGGAAAACATTCAAATTAAAATTAAAATGGTTATTTAATTTGAATTAAAGAATGAGATAATGGGAGTTGAACTCCTATTTATGGTACATGCAATATTAGGGGAAGAGTTGTTATCTATGCATAACAGATCCACCCAATCTTATCTAAATAAGGGTATTTGTTGAAAACAAACTCTTAATTTTGGTATGAGATCATAAAAAAATAATGGTAAAAGGGGCAAATTTGAACATATGTAATCAAAATAGGGGATTATGTTTGTTACTTTTTTTAGCCCATTTTTGGCTAAATTTGATGTATAAAATGGGGGTAGTAGGCTTTGGAAAGACATTCAGGTGGTGAGAATAGGAGAATGCTCAGGAGATTTTTGATGACTATTTTGCATGTCTAGGGCATGTTATTCTGATGTGTTTAAGGGGAAAATTCTTGGTGCATTTGTAATTGATTTTTGGAGATTAATCGGATCGGTCGTTCTCTATTGGAGCCGACCCAGAGACGTAGTCACGTTTGTGGTGAACTCTGAAATCAAACTTGTTTGCACGTTCTATCTCCTTCTCTCTCAATTCTATTCATTTCACCTTAAAATCTTAAGTTTTTTATGCTTAATTTCCTTTATGTATAACTGTAACAAGACTTTCGCTAATTTGATTTTATTTAAGCATTCAATACTGCAATTAGTCTAGATCCATCAATCAGATTAATGAGATTAAGGACATCTTTATGGATGCCTTCAGTTTGCAATCACCAGATGAGTCAAAGCATATCATGGAGTAATTATCAGATATTGTTGACTAGGTGACAAATGAAGACCACGAAACAAATGCAAAACTTATGGAATGGTCTGAAAGAAAATTTCAAGGGAAAGTGAATAAGAAAGTATCTAGTGAAATAGCACTTTCACAGGTTGAATTGGTAAAGTTAGTAGACAAAGTGAAAAAGGTACTTGAGAATATATTCTCATTGTACAAAAAGTTGTGTGACTTTTTATACTTCACACAAGAGACAAGCCAAAAGATACTGAGCTTGGAAAGAAATTTAAACATTTCAAGCATACAGTTACCAAATGATCCAGCTCAACATGAGAAGCATTTTGCTCAATCGCTTCACACTCACAAAGAAATAGTCATATTAACAATAGATGAGGCCAATATCAAAGCAAAACTGATACAACTACAGTCCTCCATTACCCCACATTTGGAATTACTCCCTAAGGAACAAGTCTATGTAGAAACCGTTCTCAAGAAAGATTCTAATCTTTCTACATCAGATGGACTTATTCATCTTGTTGCAAAGATTACCATCCAACATAAGTCATTGGAAATTGCTTTGAACAATTAGGATGCAGCTCTCAGGATGATTATGGAGGTAAACAACACATTTTTGGCAAAATACGGTCTTAACCCTTAAAATCCTTTGACATAAGTGTCAAAAAGGGGGAGATAAGAATAAAAGGAGGAGATAAGAATAAAAGGAGGAAATATTAAATAAAGAGGAGATACTATATGATGTATGAGGCACAACCAACTCAGGGGGAGTTACAATAATTTTGAGGTCTATATTGTAAGTTACAAATTTTGATCAAGTTTTCTTTAAAAACTCTGTATATACCAAACAAATTAGTTAATGTACTCACAAGGTTAGTTAAGTGTTTTTGTCACTCATGTCAAAGGGGGAGATTGTTAACCTCATAATGGTTTTTGACACTTGAGTGCCAATACACTTAAACTACTTTCTATATTGGAGCCGAGTACACCATGTATGCCGAGCCACAAAAAAAGTCGAGTTAGGAAAGACTTTAGGTGTCGAGTGATCTTCATGTGCCGAGTAGTCTTCAGGTACCGAGTGAAGTTCAAGTACCGAATGACTTTAAGTGCCGAGCAGAATAAAGTGCCGGGCAGATACAAGTGCCAAGTGATATTCAAGTGCCGAGTCATAGATGATGCCGAGCAATATAGAAATGAAACAAGTGCCGAGTAAGCTAGTTTGTTATTAGTGCCAAGCATCTGGAATCAACAAGTGCCGAGCAACACAGAATGTACATATGAGTTTGTAACTTCATTGATTCATATGTAAATCATTTTCATGGCCGACATGTGACGAATCTCGAAGGATTAAATGATAAGATTGAATCTTTTATTTTTTCTATGCAATCTACATGCAGCCAATTAAAAAATGATGAAGGCATGCAACCAATGGAAGAAGTGCAAACAATGAGCGGGAAATAGAGATTGAATATGGATCGTAGATCCATACCTAACTGTAAATACTTGAATTTATTTATAAGGAAGATGAAATTTCATTGTAAAATATATGAGTGGATATAGAAGGGTGTGTAAGGAAAACTACTTTCAGAGAAAGGACTATCAGATCACAAAGGATCAATATCAGAGAAAGCAGATCAAGTGCCTGTATTCAACAATCGAAGGATTGTAATCTATTAGGTTTATTGTACCTAATACTTTCTAGCAATTGTATTAGAGTGAAAATCCTATGGTAATAGGTTAGCTTAACACCTATTTCGTAGATCCTTTAAATAGGTGATTAAATCCTTTAACAGGGTGACACTTCATGTAAAGTGTTTGTAAATCCTCTAACCAGGTCACTATTGATACAGTGTAAAGCCTTTAACAGGGCAGACCATCAAAAGTGGTTAAAAGCTTACTGCTGTAGCAAATTTTGTGGGTATCATCCCCACCTCAGTTTTAGCTTTTTATTCCTGGAGGGTTTCTAGGTTACCAAAATCTCTAGTGTTATGTGGTGATTCTTATGTGTTTCTCATAATTTTTTGATAGGTTTGTATGTATGCAATCTACTTTCAATTTAAAGATTTTAAATATATTACTTCTGATTCACCACCCCTCTCAAAAGCATTCTTCCCATTTGAATATTCCAACAGTAAACACATACCATAAAACAAATTATAATTCTTAAGGGTCCCATGACATTGAATCACATTTAAGTTTAATTAATAATAAATCTAATATATAATAAATATACATCAAATAATAATATACTAGTATGAAATCATTTAAATAATATACAATTATATATGATGCCACTTGGCAATAAACAAAATGTACAATTATCTACTATATAGGTCATAGGGTATGAAAGGCTAAAATAATATACATCATGGAATAAATTACATCATCTCTTAAGATCTTATGAAATAAAATAAAATATAATAGTACAACCATTCATCATAGAAATACAAGAATAGATAGAAAGGAACATCTATACAAACACATCTAGCAGCAGCATTTGACGGTCAGATCTCAATGGTATAAGAAAAAAACACTACCACTTGACCTCGTAGAACCCAAAAAGGTCCACTCCCACCACATTAAGGAGATAGTCTTAAGTCCCAAATAGGATAACAAACTCATAGTCTCAAGTCCCAAATAGGATAAAAAACTCAACAATCAAATCCAACATCTAGGTTCAAGGAATCACCTGAAAGCAATCTAACTCAAAGGTACCAAGACACAAGTATCAACTAATCCCAGAGGCAACATAAACACATAGGAAATATATTATGTAACTAAGAAACTTTCATTGCACAAATTAATACTAGAGTTACCCTGATAGTATAACTTTACCCCAGCCTCCTAGTGACACTATGTGGCACTATTATCCTTTCGTATTGACAATGCATACTAATGATGCATGGTTGCAACCAAGCATCCTCTCTCCTCCCATCCTATTTTGTGCTGGCACTCAAGGCATGGGCAAGGAAATACAAAGAATCTTATTAGGTTCATTTTATTCCCATTTAGCATAATGTTTTCACTTATTAAACAACATACAATGGGTTATAACCTTGGTAGCCACTTTTGGCCCCAACCTTCATTGCAAGCCACTTTCCGACATGACATATTGATAACCTACCCTAAGCTCAGTAAAATCAGAAGATCACAAAAGATCACATACCATACTATTAGCATGAATGTTGATGCTATGGGGGAGTATTGCAGAACATTGATATGATGCATTTATAACTGTGTTTTCCATTGATAACAACATAGTAACAAGTTTGTAAAAAACTGACATAGTAGTAGACTATGATTTTTGTATTGAGAACATTATATTAGATATATGATGATGTGTAGTTACAACACATACTACATTGTTTCTTTTTAAAAAGGAAAAGTGGACAAAACCTAATGTGACAATGTATGAAAGATATGGTTGATCTACAAAAAATTGTATAGAAATAGAGTATTAGGAAAGTTGTTCCTATTGTATGATTGCTATAGTTCATTACAATTGTAGTGAAGGGTTGTGTAGTGAACTGGAGATAGTATACTAACCGTTGATGATGTCAGACAATGTGCATGTATAGAAGTCACACATGTGAAAGTTTGTGTATAACTATGAGCTGATAGCATTAATTAAATGTGAAAACTGTTTAATTAACATGTAGAAAGCTGACTTAAGGATTTATTATTGAGCATGGTATAAAGGAAAGATGTTTTTTGTGTTTTACATACAAGGAGAAGAGAAGACTTTTGAATTACTGAGCATAAAAGTAATAAAAAAGTAGAGTAACTTACCTATGTGTGTAAGTGACCTTAAGGGTTATTGTTACTGAGTTCAAAGTTTCAGATCTGATTGCATGATCTAAATGTGAAGGAGTCTGACATACTGGATAGAGGAAGAAGTGAAATCTTGTTACACATCTATTATTCTAAAAGGAATAGTACTGAGATAATTGGACAGTGGATTCATTGATTTGATCTTGAAGCTGTTTCGACGTTGGGTTTAGCTACCTTCCACAACTCCTAATAGGGTTGGAATCTCCTAATAGGGATTCAAAGACTCCTAATAGAGACTCTTTGTACTAAATCTTGTAATAGACTCCTAATAGGGTCCATCCTCTAACAAGGAATATTTATATTAGTACAACATTTTGTGGGCATCATTCCCACTAGAGTTTTCCCTCACATCAAGGGTTTCCCTAGTCAACATATCTAGTATAACTGTTTACGTGCATCTCTTTATGGTTGTTGTTTACTTTGGTTGAATGGTCAAGATTGTTTAAGATGATAAATGTTTTAAATTTTCATTTAATTGATTCACCCCCCTCCCAATTATATTGGTGGACTATTGTTTCTAACACATACATCAGTTCTTAAATAAGCGACTGACAAGTATTGAAAAATAATGATCATTATCATGGATTCCAGCAATATGATCATCCTAATAGGATTGATCCCGAAATCAAGTATACATAAACCAATCCATGTCATAAGATGACATCACTAAGAACAAATCATACAAACACCTCATTCCTATAAAAACAACTAGAAAGCGGTCCAAATAAAACTAATCAAAGACTCATAGGTTATATCAGATAGGTCACACTATTCACCTCAATTTCACATAAGAATAGTAGAAAGTAATAATAATCAATGCATCAAAACATCTCATAGAGCATATCAGGCACATTACTGTGGTTGAGTATAAAAGATCAAGATCAAAACATCATCATGACATTACAAAATAGAACTCTTGAGCCTCTAGTAAACATCTTGACTGGCCAAAGCTAAGTCAAACCCAAAAACCCCAACACCAGTAAATCACACATTACATAAATGCATACAAAAGTGAATTTCATAATTCATTAGGTTTTGAAAACCCTAAAGTTCAATATTTACTAAAGTTTTTAGATTAAATCACAGACAATTTTTTAATGGAAATCAATTTTCTCAAACAAGAGTTTCAACCTAGAAAACTTATGAAAGTAGAAACAGAATAGACACAAAGAAGACAAGCATTCGAAGAATGAGAAACTACCACACAAACCCACAAAATCCTACCTAGATCTAATGCTAATACAATGAACACACAAACACGCAAGAATCTTCCTTTTCCTTCAAAAACCCTTTTTTCAAAAATTGGCTCCTCCAACCCTATGTATCTAGAAATGAGCTCTAATTTCCTTAATAAAGAGTTTTTCCCCCAAATCAATGCTTTGATCATGCAATCATGCAAAAACCCTTTGTCTTTAATTACTATATTTTAATTTTCATGCACACACTTTATGCCATTAAATTAAAATAAACTTTATTAAATTAACGCTTTCTCTCCCTTATTAAATCATGTGATGTTTATAATATAATATTTATTAATTTAATTAACAATATTATTAGAGTTTATTAAAAATTCTTAAATAAATTATTATTAAATTAAATAAATATAAATAAACCTAAATTAGAACTTTAATCAAATCTTTTAAATTTAATTCTTTCATGTACATTTAAAGCATAGTTTATTATTTAAATTAATAAGAATAGCTAAAGCTCATTATTTAAATGCAACTCTAATTTAATAATTATTAATTAAATAATCATAATAAAATAATATTAAATCATTAATCTTTTAATGTTTTAATTCTATTTTTATCCAACTTCTTAAATTGGACTTTTAAAATAAATATTTTAAATTGAAGTACATATTTAATTAATTTCTAATTAATTAAATAGCATCATATTTTAATCTTTCTTAACCAATTTTCTAAATTTAGACCTCTAATTTAGACTTCTAATTTTAGACTTTTTATTTAAAGCATAAAGTTAATTAGTTTTTAATTAATCAAATATTCACATATTTTAATGAATATTTTAATATTTTATTTTAATTGAATAATATTCATTGCTCAACTAATAATATTTTTTGGAGTTTATCATTAATTTAATAAAAATCTTAAATAATAATAATTAAATTAAATAAATATAAATATGCTAAAATCAGAACTTTAATTTAAGCTTTTAAATTTAATTCTTTTATTAAATTAATCTTTAATTAATTAAATATAATTAAATATTAACTTTTCTATATATAATTTTCATGCAACAATTTTATGCAATTTAAATTAACATATCTTTATTAAATTAATTTTCTTTCTTACTTTTATTAATCATGAGACGTTTTTAATATAATATTGATTAATTTAACTAATAATATTATTTAGAGTTTATTAATTAAAAAAAACTCCTAAATAAATTATTATTAAATTAAATAATTATAAATACACCAAAATTAGAATTATAACTTTATCTTTAAATTTTATTCTTTTATTTAATTAATTCATGAGACAATTTTTTGATCAGTAAGAGGCTAAAGCCAAGATTAATTATTATTAATTATTATTTTAATAAGCACGACTAGATTTGAACCGAAGACCTGTTTGATAAGAGGCTTACAATTTACCATTGTGTTGTAGGCTCTTGCTTATTCATGAGACATTTTTAATAATATATTCATTAACTTAATTAATAATATTATTTAGAGTTTATTATTAAAAAAATCCTAAATAATTATCATTAAATTAAATAAATATAAATACATCGAAAATAGAACTTTAATAAAATCTTTAAATTTAATTCTTTTATTTAATTAATTTATCAATTAATTAAATATAATTAAATATCAATTTTTTTATAAAATTTCCATTAAATTAAATCATCAAATTATCTTTTAATTTGATTTAATTATAACAGAAAATCACCACATACCCTCAAAACCAAAAATGACAACTCAACTGAAGGCAAAGAACATAATCAAACACTAGGGTTAAAGTAACAAATTCATGTCATTTGACAAATTAGGAAAGGTGAAACTAACTCAGATACTTGTCTTATTTTCTAGGACAATTGGCTTAGATTAGGATTTGGACTCAAGAGTTATCTCCCCACTTATACCATTGAAATATTGTGATAAGGTACACTTATGCTAGCAATTTCGAGAAGTTGATACCCGGTACCTGCAATCTGCATAAAATCCACACATGTACAAATACAATATTCTAAACTAAATAGATAATGCCAAGAAGTGGTTCACCATGTAGATTCTAACTAGCATGTAGATCCCGACTAGCAAGTGACTATGACTCCCTTCCTCAACCGCATCAAAAATGTCAAACATAAAGAAAATACACACACACACACACCATACACATCCAAGTATGGGGTAAGTATCACTAGAAACCACATAAAATCCATTCATCTAACAAGCATCATTTAATAACTAAAATAATTAACACAAAGTACCTCAACATATATGTGTGTGTGTGTGTGTGTG
The DNA here is from genome assembly GCA_028749045.1 of Cupressus sempervirens. NCBI lineage: Eukaryota > Viridiplantae > Streptophyta > Pinopsida > Cupressales > Cupressaceae > Cupressus > Cupressus sempervirens. The sequence continues at coordinate 212,506,590 of CM053788.1, read as the reverse complement.
TGTGTGTGTATATATATATATATATATATATATATATATCAATTGAATATGAAATACAACTAATCAATTCCAATAATCTAGCACCACCAATCATAAAATTTAATAATAGAACATGCCTAAAAGAATCTAGTAAAAAAAATTAGAAAAGTCAAGTAGGGGTAGGCATTATAGACATTGTGAAAGAATATTCTGGATGACCTCCTCTTCATCTTCTCTTACCTACTCCTAATCTTGATTATCCCAATACTCATAGATATTTGGATTTAAAGGTGTATATTTAAGTAGTTGTCATTGAAATGAAAAAAAATAGCATGCCTCTTGAAGACTCTCTTTTTGTTATTTTCATGTCCTTTTCACTATGATGACTCTCACATGATTTCTTATTGTATTCAATTTTTCCTATATGTTAAGGAAAAGGCTTCACTAGGTATTATCCCTTATACACATGAGGTATGCTAATTTGTTCACAATTTCTCTTAGTATTATTCCTTCACCTATTGGTATGGATCACTCATTATCTTGTATAATGTGTAATTGGTATCCACTAATAGATCTCTTTTCTTGTTCCCTTTCATTGGGGGGAAATGATTCCTTCTTCTTTTTCCCTAGAGATCCCTTTTATTGGCTCCTAATTTGATAGAATTTAAACTACCTTTTATGATATTATAAATCCTAGGAATTAACTAGAAACCATATTGGGTGTTCTGAAAACAAAATAAAAGGACCAACTAATAAGATATTAGAGTCTTCCCCACTTTGAATTTGGCAAGATTCAGGCAAGTTTACCTTAGGAATTCAATGTTATTTACTTCAAATCAATGCTTACAACATGAATTTTAGGAATAAAAATATATTTAACCTTCTTTCTTCTAATCTAGTGGTAATAAAGAGATAATAACTATATATTTTACCAAAACCTAGACACCATGGATCAAGTATAGGCTGAAAATTATTGCTTAGATAAAAAAAATTAATAGATTGATTGATTATAAGTTTTTGACATTTTGTAAAATATTCCAATAAAATCAATTTAGAAGTATGGCCAGTGCCTTATCCATTGGGTTATAACTCATAAAGAACACACACCTACTTTTGGATCTTACCTTAGCACTTTGTGTTAAGATTTATCTATTTTGATTTCAAGATATCACACTTATCATATCTTTTCTTAAAACTATAATGTTCTCAACTTACATAAAGCATTTACATAATCCATTAGATTATTAGCAAAAGAAAATTGAAATATAACTTAGAATGAATTACAAGTGAAACTTGATAAAAAATTCTTATTAAATCTTAGAAAATAATATAGAGACAAGGAAAGAGACAAGATGTGGGATAAAATAAACTCTTTGTATTTGTATTAATTTCTTTGACACTATATATAGTTTAGTGATCATCTATGTTAGACAATAACACACATAGACCAACAACTGTAACCTTTGTATTCAATTTTGGAACAGATTTACAGAATGTGTGGATAGACACAAAATTTTTATAGACTCATGCAATAAAATAAATTTAGACCTTCACTCCACATCTTGGAAATAATTTTATAGATAAGGGTTGCAACAAGATTTAGATGGGAGGACACATGTTGAAAAATAGTTACAACCTTTTTGCATATAAGACAAAAAATACAAATTAAAATACTAGAGATAACAAAAATTTGAGAAGCTATCAGTTCTGGTGTTCATGATCAACTCTGATGTTGTAATAGGAGCACACCTACAGTAGGTAAACCACAAAGATAAAGTATCTCCATTAGATATTCATCCTTCCTCTTGATATTCTTTGACCTTTTTGCATGCTTAGTTGCTATCTCTAGTTGACAATGCTTAAATTTTAGCTATAACCTCCCAGATAGAAATATTTGTATCAATGTCTAGCTTGGTGGTATCTCAAATGGTGTTTAGTTCATCTAAAAACTTATTCCACTTAGCATCGGTAATTTCTTTTACTTCCATAAAAAATTTTCCCATGTCTAATTTGATCCTGTACAATAGATCAATCATATCATAGACAACTAAAACATTGGTTTCACTATTACAATAGGCAATGAACCATGGATGCCTCAAAATCTCCTCAAAAGAAGAAGACCACTTGTGTCATTCCTTTATGGTTTGAAACTCATCTATAATACTAGGAATGAAATTTGGTGTCCCTATGGCAATTGACATCATTTTATTCAAGACTAATTGTATTTTTCCTAAGGAAAAAACCATTTAATTCCTTTGCTCTGTTAATCATTTTTCTGACAAGAATAATTACCACCTTAGGTAATTCCATCTTTGAAGTTAGTAATGGTACCAAATTGCCAAAAAAATGTGTATAAGGGCTCCATGTTGTAAATAAAGGAGATAATAATGCTAATGCCTCTTAGCATTGGAATTCAGGTCCTTGCAGAGAAATGTAACTACTATGTACATTTTGTGAGGCATTATTTAAGGAACCTATCTTATGCATCATCAAGCTATGAATTTTCCTAACTTCCACTTCTTTTGAACCATCCCATTCATCAATATCCATTTTTTGGCTTTCTCCCATATCCATTGCATCAAATTCTATTTTGGCTTCTTGGTCTTTCACCTCTATGATGGGTCTAGTTACATTTCTCAAACTTCTCACCTCCTCATCAAGGTTGGCCAATATTTGTTCCAACACATAGGTATTCTTTAATTTTTCTTCATACTTCCTCTTAGCATCAATGGATATGTTGTATGTTTGGTACAACTTCTCTTCTAGCATATCCATTTTTCTCTTCCCCATGAGTGATGTTGTGTTCATCAAATTATGTATTTGGTCACTAGATACAATGGTAACATTCTAGAATATAACATTTCCTTGGGGGGAGTTCCTTATCTCCATTAGGGTTGGTTTTTCAACCTCAAGATCTATGCTCCATACTACCATCATTTTTACATCAATATTAAAACTAGATCTCTACAACTCACCAGCAATATTTGTCTCCTCAAATGAGATTGATTTTTCTTTCCTTCTAATTTGGTCGAACATGAATGATGAGTTGAGCTCCCTGTTGGTGTAAATAATTATTTACTATTTACACTTACTTAAGTTTACTTAAGTTAATGCATATTTTTATTATTTATTTATTAGTCACCTAGGAGTATGTGCACTCTTGTAAGTTGTCATGTTGATAACATAGGGGTCCACACCTCTTTTATGCACATGTTGTCTACAACATAGGAGTTAGCACACTAATTAAGCACATGGTTTCTACAACCTTCTTAATCTTATCCACTCATCTAGAATGTTGGATAAGGCATGTGCTTAGTTGTCATGATGCTTATCTTATCTCCTAGTTCTTTCCAGAGACATTCTAGGTGCTTCTTGAGAGGCCTTTATATACAGGCACTCCTAATGTGTTTGCACATAACATACTGAATAGAGAAATGTATTAGGACATACTCTAATTAATTGATCATATCCATTTTTGGTCTATAGTTGTGGTTGTGTTTAAGTTCTTAGTTCCTGGGTGAATTTTTCCCTTAGGAAAATTCTTACATGGTATCAGAGCTCTTGGAGATTTTCTCATCATTTAGCCATTTGAGACCATCATATTGCTTCATCACCATAGCCCGACTCTGGAATATTGTAGAAATTGGCAGTGTCTAGAGCTAGATCTGACCTCACCATTATGTCCAAAATGTTGATTTGGTGAAACCGACACTCGAAGGACCGATTTGCAGCATTGGTATGATCGTTTTAGATCTGTACATTTAATTTTTAGATTTTCTTTTTTTCATCTACATCTCTACTATTTTTTTTAGATCTGCATTATTTTCCAAATTTTTTTTTGGCCAGGAGAAATTTTTTGTAGGTGAAGATTGAAGCTTCCTGGTGCACATTAGATATTTGCATCATATTCAAAAGGTCAAAAAACCCCCAAATCAGAATTTTTTTCATCCAAATCGGATATCTGAGGCAAAATATAGAGCCATTTATTTTTTGGAGGTGTGGCGCTGATTTAGGAAAAATAATAGCATCAGTGATTTTCAAATAGCGATATCTCCCTCATACAGACTCCTTTTTGCGATCATTTTTTTTGTGTTTTGGGGTAGGATTTCGTGATCTATACATTGGTGTAGGTGGTTTGAGATCTTTGTTTCTACAACTCGCAAATCCCATTTTTTGCCACTTAAAATGCTTGGTACAGGCTCATCTGACCTCCACATCAAGTTCCATTTTTTTTGAAAGTGCATTTTTTTTCTACTTTTCAGATCTAAAATTAGATTATAGATTCTGTGGACAGAAATATTGCTTTTAGAAATAGGTCCTAAATTGGCAAGTGGCTACCAAGTGCCTAAATCTATCATTAGGGGGGGTTCCTTGATTCTTTGGAGGTTTCATTAATTAGTCCATCATGGAAGAGGATGATTTGATCTATTTGCACCCAAACAACTATCAAGAATGGAGTCAAATAGCTATCAAATATCTCAGTCAGCACAATGCACTACCATATGCGAGAGGACTTGATTATGATGTTGAGACTTTCGACTTCATTACTTGTGTTCTCTTTCTATATACAAATATGGACATTCTAGATTCACTTATTGACCTTAAGAAAACTGATCCATATGTTCATTGGATGTATCTTTGGGAGACCTATGGAGATCTAAACATTCCTCCATTCCCAAAAGATCTCATGCCTCTAGTTGCAGTTGACTCGTCTTTAGATGAGATCACACCTCCTACTCTTGTTGAACCTACTGATCCTATTATAGCCATAGATACTTCAGATTCAGTGTAGCAGGATACTTTATGTCTTCCTACACTACCTTCATGCGAAGAATTCCTTCCCGCCATTGTAGACCTATTCATGGAGTCTCACACTAAAGATGTAGGAGAAATTATTGATGACATCAATCTTCTTTTTGAGGTGGATACTTCATCTTTTTCTGTAGTGAAAAATTCATGTACTTCAACACTGCAGGATACACATGGTCTTCTAGGTGATGACTTTTTGTCAAACATTTCAGCTTTGTTCTTGGAATCACACACATCAGATATTGGAGAATTTTATGATGATATATTGCTTCTCTTTGGTGAGGATTCTTCTATAGTTGTTGCGAGGGCCCACTCTAACCCTCAAGTCCATTCTCTACATGATCAATATTTCCAGGTTGGCATGATTGTGGATTCTTCTTCACAACATCTGCAGGAGGTCTCTTTCACATTTGAGAAGATAGTTGGTTTCCTGAAGTAGGTTCTACATCACTCCTTGTTTTATCTAAACTTCTCTTTAGTAGTTTTGGAGGAAGCCATCTTAAGTATCAACACAAGGACACTTGGACAGGTTTTAGTGACACTAGTAATCATAGAGATTCCTTCTCCATATAGGGGATGCATCTCATAGGTACCCTTGTATTTTTTTCTTCCAAAGAGGAGGAACATAATTTAGAGGTCATGGATTAGCTTCTACATTGGAGCATTTCTCACTGATCGGCACACTACTTTTAAGGGAGGGGGGGACTACCTCATCTCCTACTTCTCCTTTTTTTCTTTTGTATATACTAGATGTATGTCGTAATGGGGGGGTCTTGATTACTCCATCCATCCATGCATCCCTTTTATCTCTCTTTCTAGCGAAGAGTTTTTCCCATGAGATTTTCCCTCTTTCCTCGCTTTATGAGAGATTTACATATCATTTTGTACATGGGTACCTAAAATGGCCTAGTAGCCATGACCCATTATGCATTGCATCCTAGTTTTCATAAGCTTAAGGGCATTCCCCTAAGTTGCACTTAAGGGGGGGGGGGGGGGGGGTGTTGGTGTAAATAAGTATTTACTATTTACACTTACTTAATTTTACTTAGGTTAATGCATATTTTTATTATTTATTTATTAGTCACCTAGGAGTATGTGCACTCTTGTGAGTTATCATGTTGACAACATAGGGGTCCACACCTCTTTTATGCACATGTTCTCTACAACACAAAAGTTAGCACACTAATTAAGCACATGGTGTCTACAACCTTCTTAATCTTATCCACTCATCTAGAATGTTGGATAAGGCATGTTCTTAGTTGTCATGATGCTTATCTTATCTCCTAGTTCTTTCTAAAGACATTCTAGGTGCTTCCTAAGAGGCTTCTATATACAAGCACTCCTAGTGTATTTTCACATCACATACTAAATAGAGCAATGTATTAGGACATACTCTAATTAATTTATTATATCCATTTTTGGTCTATAGTTGTGCTTGTGTTTGAGTTCTTAGTTCCTGGGTGAATTTTTCCCTTAGGAAAATTCTTACATGGTATCAAAGCTATACCAAATTCTTGCACTCCCAACCAAGGAAGAGAAACATTCCACTTCTTTTTATGAATTTTCTAGCTTCACCAACAACAAGGGTCTCACTATTTGGATCATACTATTGTAGCCTCTACACTAATTCATGAGTTTTCTCAATGGAGTTTCCTAGTTGTATTTATAATATGAGCTCATTTTGTTTGACCTTGTACAAAAATGGTTTAAATTCTTCCAAATTTATGAAGTCATCATCCTTCATAAATACTAATCCTAGATGATTCTCTCATCTAGCATCTATATCTGCAACTTAGTTTATTAGGGATTCATTCATTTTCCCTAATCTATTTCACCAAAAAATTATGTCTGGCTGTGTCAAAGTATTATGACCCTCTAGGAAAAATCTATAATGCATTTTGTCTAATCTTCTTAGGAATCTCAAAATCTTCTATTATTTCTATCCTTGAGCCCATGAGAAGCTTTCTGGCTGATCATTCTCAAATTCAATTGCTATCACATCCTCCTACTAAGGGGATTGAGGCTTTGCTCTATCTCTTATTTCTGCAGGCATGTGTTCCATTATCTGATCAAAATTATTAAGGCACTTTTTGTACTTATCCAAGTGTCTTGCCTCATGGAAAAAACCTTTGAAATATATATTTGATGCCTTCATGGCTTCTTCTATTCTCGTTATCACCCTCCATATATGGGTTCTAACTCTACAAACCTCTGTCTCAAGACAGTTCATAATAACATCCTCCTCCCAATTAGGTTTTCTATTAGGAAGGGTATACTTTCTCATTTTTTTAAGGGCTTGCTTCATCAAATCATTTGGGTCATAGGTCCTAGCAAGAGTTTATGGAAACATAAAATATGAAATACATGCATCTATCTCTTCTATTGCATCTTTTTCAATCATAAAATCTCCAATTTTTGTGTTCCTAGCTGCAAAGAAACCTTTCTTGATTGTTGGCCCTAGGTACTCTGTATTCATAATAAGTAGCTACTAGAAGAGCTCTAATTGACCTAGTCTCTCTAGGATATACCTAGGCAATACATGAGAGGGATACAGATATCCATAGACCCTTATTATTGAAAAATTATCAAAAAGGAAAAGACTAGCCTGATCATGGCTCAAAACCCTATCCCCATTTTAGCAAGCAAATGGTCTTATCAATATTCATACCCCCCTAGTTGGTACCCTTTTAGTTATATTAGCTAAAAAGTTGGAAATGGGAAAAAAAATCATTATAAAATGCACTGGTACTAGAATAAGGATATAACATTTACGATAGTTGAGTCCACAACAACATATGTAGGTTCTCTCCATTCTTCTCAATGGATTTGATGAAGTCTGGACTAATATGCCCTAAATTATTAAAAATAATAATGTACATCAGTAGTGAGTAATGATAGAACTTAAAATTTCCTAGTTCTCCCACTTGAGCAGCTACAATTTCATTTTGCATCACATTTATTATGTGTATCAAAAAATCATATCTTGCATTGTGGTGTGAATCTTGGATATTCAAAGCCATGATATAGATGTATCTAGGACCATTCATGGTCCATCTAATCCAATCACTTTGTCAATCCCAAATATTGCAGAAGTTTTTGCAAAAGAATTCCAAGGGCATAAATTCTCCTACCTTCTTTGGTAACTCATCCTTCTCCTTTTTTGACTTGGAAATGTGTCTTCTCATGAATTTTCCACTAAAGAAACTTTTTTGACTTTTGAAGGTTTCATTCATTTTATCCTGCTCAATTGGCCTTGTCATCATTCCTCCTAGTTTAAAGACTTCAATGAATATCTCCCTATCAAGTTTGCACAAGATACTCATGTCATTTTTATGAAATTCTTTAGTTCTAGGATTATATGACTTGATCAATGCCTTCATTAGGTCAAGATCTACTATAACCTTTGGCATTATAAATTTTTCCATGTTGCTTATCCAAGGGTTACAGATTAGTGGCTTTTCAAATCTATTGTTTTAAAAATACCAGAAAACCTCATTCATATTGGTATTAGGTACAATAGCATCTTTAAAGAAGTTGTATGTGTCCTTGAATATATGTGAATTCATGGTTTGAGAATGGGACGAGACTGGAAGAAAGTATAGCCATTCTTCTATATACAGGCTAGCCAAAATTGGCTTGGTCTATTCAGTTTCTTATGAAGTCTCTTTCATGTCAACCTAGGCAATTAATTTTCCATATTCTTGTGCCATGATTCTAAGGTTAACTCTTCAAACAATCTTGTAAATTCTAGCATTCAAAACTTTGAAAGCTTCTGCAAACTCTGAAAATTCTTCATGCTTAATCTTCTATCTCTGAATTGTGCAAGTGTTGTAATTAGAATCCATCATGTCAACTCTTTAATAGAAGATGAACAAAAAAGAAGCATTTATGGTGTCTTTATGTCAACATATACAAGTATTCTCAAAATCTATAAAAGTGCCATAATCTACTTGTATTGCTAGCCTTTCAAATCTTTTCATGCACTTTTTTGACCAGACATCCCTTTTAATCATCATGACCCTTATTACAATAATTTTATTTCTTAAAACTCATGCTTGTGACCCTATGAATACCTTTAGTTGTAGTTTCATAGCCAATGTTTTACCTTAACCTTATGAGTTAGTGATTTAGTGATCATTGCTTTAGACCTTCATCACTGCATCATGATTGCTTTCATATTCTACATAGTTAACTATGTAATCAAGCACCTTAAGAAATTTAGCCTCTTTATGAAATTGAATTACATGGTCACTCATTATTATCAATATTAACATTTATTTCTTGTGATTGCATGATCACCCTCAATAGCTGTGAAGTTGCAGCTTTGCATGCATTACTTCCACTTAAACCTTTCCTAGTGTGACCACATGATCATATTACCTTTTATAACCTTTCAATACTTTGTCAGGTCCTAGTTCTTTACATATTACAACAATCCTATCTTGTAACCATGCAATAAAATGATCTCTTATGAACTCCTAACCTTGTGGTTGCTTTACAAATTATTCTAACCTACGACTTCTTAATAGAATGGTAGCATGATTAAGCAGGTTTTTCCTTTCAACCCAACCACATTGCCTAGTCATGGTTTAAACACCTCACATTCATCTTAACTATGTGACCATGTGAACCAAAATCTTTCTTACATTTTATAGCTGCCTTCACTAGGGCACAACTTATTTCACTTATTATCACTTAACTATTATGACTGTATGATTGAAGACCAACCATCATGCCTTTAACCCTATCACCCTTTCATAGCTTAAGTCCTTGGTTATATGTTCACCCTTGCAACCTTGTGAATAAAGGTTTTTCACCATCTTCTCTGACTATTTTTTCTAGTCATGGTTATTCTTAACTACTTGGTTTTTGAAGCTCTGAGTGTATAATCACAATAGTTCATATGGTTGTTGTTTAAATTTGTTATGTCCCTTTCATTATTTCATCCATGCAACTAAGCCTTCATTGAATACTTTTCCCAATCATGATATAAAAATCACTTGAGCCACTAACTATTACAACTCAGTGATCAAAGGGATCCTTTTCATTTCATTGGGTTATGCCATTAAATAATAAAGGCTTAAGATACACCTAGACCATGTGATCACTGTTGTTGCATGGTTGCACCTTTAAAAAATTCAAAAGGTTTATGTTAAATGTGCACAAACGTGTTAAAATAAGGATACCTCATAATATAAAAACAAGAGCATTAATTATAGGCCAAGGGTTTTTAAGGAAACTTGTTTTATGAGATTTTGAGGAAACCCTAACTGCTAGGGATAGTAAAAAGTCTTTTTCTTAGAAAATTTTTAGGATAGTTATTAGGAGAATAATATATCAACACTTCTTCTTTATATACATGAGAATTTTCTGAAATATCATGTGTGAAGAGGAATTCGCTATCTCATCTTGATCTCTAGCATCTTGATGATGGATCATGTAGTATGATCGAAAATGTTGATGGTAAAAAACTACACACAATCAAATCTAGAAACTCAAACTCATATCTCATCTTAATTAAAACTTGTTTTTTTTTTCGCATGATTTTTTATCTCTATCTATTACATCTCTTTACCTTACATGGGTGTATATTTCTTTTTTCATCATGTTTAGTCACAATATGTTCTCTAGATGTTATAATGTCATGTTTCCTTTATTTTCCTCCAGATTGGTATTGTTTTATGGAAAAAAAATCATTTTTAGGTATGCTTTCCTTTGTTAAATACATAACTATTTTTTTTTCTTAGAAGAGTATCATTCATATCTTCAATCTTAATTCTTCTTATATAATGATATTTTATAGCTTCCTTTCATCTATGGTTTTGGTGCAGGAGCACCTAGGGTAAGGTGAAACCCTACAGTATAGTTTTTGGTTTTTGGATGGTCTAACCAACCATGTGGTAATAAGGACTATTGATAAATCCCCAAGGTGTGCTTAGGAGGTTTTGAGTTAGTAGGTTTTGGTTTAGGAATCTATTTCAGTCAAGTAGGTCCTGATAGTTAAAAATTGCAAAAATTACTCTAGAGGGAAAAATGAGGTAAAATGTCAAAAAATAGGGAAAAAACTATTTCAATATGGTCCTTAGATGTTCTAAGGTCATCTTAGGAGGTTTGGGAACATTCTTTGCAATTTTGGAGAGTCTTGGAGTAAAATTGCAAAAGTTGTCAAAATGTTGCATTGACAACTTTGCAATTTTGCAAAATTGCTTGACAACTTTTTAGGGAGTTTTTGAAAAAAAAAAGTTGGGTAAGTTATGGTTTGAACTCCAAATTAGGAAGAAGCATGAAGTTTAGTTAAGACTTTTCCAACTTACTTCCAGGGGTTGGATAGTTGGATGTAGAGACAACATTTAGCAACATGACAGTTTGAGCATTCTGAGCGTAGTTTTAGAGTTTTGGTTGGATTTTTGGATTGAATAGAATACTATTTTTAATAAAGTTTAATCCTACATTCATTTCCTAAATCTATGTGCAATGTTTTTGGTTTCAAGTAGGATTTCAATAAGGTATTGAAAATTATTTGTTTTATTGATCTTGTTGTCTAGTTCTAAGTAACAATCATAAAATGGGCTATAGCTTGAGTGTCCTTGGTCTAATCACCAAGGATCTTGGATACCAAGAGATATCCTCTTTAAATATTAGAAATATGATTGGTGGAGGTTTTGGAATTCCTTTTTCTATGTTTACAAGAAAGCCCTAGGCAAGCTAGCAAACTTGGCAAGGTGTACGGAGATGCTTCTAAGGAGTTCTTATGAAGAACGGATGATTGACATAGGTCAATATTGAATTTTCAAGGTAGGAGAAATGTATAAGTGAAGATAAAATCAAATGAGGAGGTTTGGTATGGATTTTGATGCTTCAAAGAGAGAAAACACTAGCATTCCTACCAAAACCCTTTAAAATAGGGTTTTCTGAATCCATATAGTACAGACATTGCTGTAGCCCTAGACCTACAAAATATTCATGAGGTAGCCATAAATAAAAAAAATCTGTTATACACCAAGGTACCTTGTTAAAGGTTTTTTTTAGTTATATCTCTTTCCTTGATTCTAGGAGGGCTAATAGGAGCTCTTAGGGCTATAAGGCCTAACTGGTCAATCTTGTGATTTGGGTGAAAGAACCTTAAAAGAATGGAGCAGAATGATGAGGAATGCATTGAAAACCTCATTAGGAGTGTTACACCTTATTTTTAGGTACTTGGTGTTCTTGGGAATTTTTTCCATTTCTAGGCCAGAGAAGGCATATGGGGTGAATTAGGAGAATGACATTGGAGTTTTGAATTGGTGGTGAGTTTTGTGTGGGAAGGGGATTTTAGAGGGAACCTTTGAGTTAGGGTTTTTAGAGAAGACCCTATAGTGTCTAGGAGTAGCCTAGGAAGAGATAAAATCTCTTAGTTGAAGAAGCTCCCTATCAAAGTGGTATCAGAGCCATAAGATTTAGCTTGTGGTGGCATGTTGTATTCCACTAAGTCAAGTGGATCTTCAAAGATAGTGACCAATGTAGAGTTGGCAAAGGAAGTGGATGAGAAGAAGAAGCTCTTAGAAGAAAAGACTCGGGTTTTAGATGAGTCCCTAGAGTTAATAAAAGACAAGTTTAAAGAGATAGAGGATGTAGCCCAAGATAAGGAAGATGAAGAATTTTGCAAGGGTAAAGAGAAGGTGAGTTTGGAGGATGAAATCTGTGAACCAGATCCTTCACTTGGTGAGTAGGAACCATTCCTAAAGTTCCTCAAAGAATTTGGAGGGAAGATTCTATAGAATGTGTCTTTATTTCATGGAAATATGGATGTTGAGGTAGTCTTAGAGTGGCTTGCAAGCATTGAGAACTACTTTGAGTGTGAAGGGACAACAAAGGCCCAAAACGTGAGGTTTGCAAAGTCTAGGTTGAAAGATCAAGCTTTGAGATGGTGGAAGTTTATGCAAGAATAAATAGAAAGTGAGGGGAAGAAGCCTATAGCTAAATGGAATGAAATGGTGGCAAAGATCAAAGAGACATACCTACCAGAGCATTATGAGATTTAGATCCATAAGCAGAGGTAGAAGCTTAGGCAGAAAGAACTCTATGTGGCTACTTATACTGAGGAATTTTACAAATTAGCACTAAGGTCAAGGGTGCAAGAAGTAGAGGGTATCAAGGTGGCAAGGTAATTAAATGTCCTTAAGTGGTCCATATAGGATGAGCAGGGTATTTTTAGCCTCACCACTCTTCAAAGTTTTTTTCAAATGGCTAGGAAGGTAACTAAGGAAGAAAGGAAACTTTAGTTCTAAGAATAGAGGTAGAGGCAAGGACTTTAGAGGTGGTTCAAAGGGAGGCTCTAGTGGTAGGAGTATGAAGAAAAGAAACTATGGAGACCCTAAGTGGAGTGAGTAGTCCAATGATACTAGTTAGAGAGGAGCCTCTAGCAAAGGCAGAGGATCCAAAATTGGTGGTAGGGGAAGACATGGAAGTAGTAGCAAAGATTCACACTCTAGTAACGTTCATGAAGTGCTACAACTATTGTAAGTGTGGATACCCTACTTATAGATGTATATAAAATGCATCATCTTCTTAAGGGAAAAGAAGATTACCTATGTCCTAGATGAGGAAAATAAGAAGGAAGGAGAAGTGGACCTTGATGTGGAGAAATGTGAAAACCTTATGTTGAGGAGGGTGTTTGTTAAGGAACCAATCAAGGATGAACCAAAGTAGAGGAGAGCATTGTTTAGAACTACATGCAAGATATTGGTTTGACCAAGATTCCACATGTGTGCCCTTACAAGGTGGCTTGGTTAAATAAGGGGTATAATATCCTAGTGAATGAACAAGTGTAGGGAGACAATACCATTGGAAAATATTAGGATAGGATCTTCTATGATGTGCTTCCCATGGATGATTGTCACCTATTATTGGGTGGACCTTGGTAGTATGCTAGGGAGGCAGTGCATCATGGGAAGGAGAACAAGTATTCCTTTAAGAAATATGATGTCACTCATAGAATCCAATCAATAGTGGAAGAAGATAAGGTAGAGAAATCTACTACCAAAGCCTTTCTCATGGGTGGAAAGGAATTTCTTAAGGACTTAAAGGAGAGTGAAGGAGTAGGTTATGCTGTTATGCTAAAGTCCAAGGAGAAAAAAACAAAAACATACACACCTATACCTACAAAAGTCCAAGGGCTATTGGACTAGTTTAAAGACATCATTTATGATGGAACACCACCTACCCTACCACCTAAGAGGTCCATAAGTCATCAGATTGACTTCATACCAGGGGCATCACTACCTAACAAGGCTAGATACAAGATGAGTCCAGAGCAAAACAAGGAGATTGCAAGGAAAATTCAAGAATTGGTTGATCAAGGGCTCATTGGGAAGATCATCATTCCATGAGTCATACAAATTATCCTAACACCTAAAAAGGGAGGTAAGTGGAGAATCTATACTGATTCTAGGGAAATTAATAGAATCACAATTAGGTACAGATTTCCCATTCCTAGAATAGAAGACTTGATGGATTGTCTAAGTGAAGCTAAGTATTTTTCCAATAATGATCTTAAAAGTGGATACTATCAGATTAGGATGAAAGAGAGGGATAAATGGAAGTCTATATTTAAGACTACTAAGGGTCTCTATGAGTGGTTGGTAATTCCATTTGGCCTTACCAATGCACCAAGCACCTTCATGAGAGTCATGAATGAGGTTTTGAAGGATTACATTGAAATATTTGTTGTGGTAACCTAGATGACATTTGCATCTTCTATAAGACCAAGGAGAAACATATGAAACACTTAGAGTTGGTATTGAGGAAGCTCCAAGAGGAGAAATTGGTAGTAAATTTGGAGAAAAGTGAGTTCATGAAAGAGGAACTGGTGTATTTGGGGTTTGTAGAATCCCAAGGAAGTCTTAAGATGGACAAGAATAAGGTAGAGGCTATTTTGAGCTAGCCTACACCTAGATCTACCATTGAGGTTAGGAGTTTTCATGGATTCACACAATTTTATAGGAGGTTTGTAAGAAGGTTCAATGAAATATGGGCACCTATGATGGATACAATCAAAGGGGGCATGAAGACTAAATTTGTGTGGACCAAACCTACTAATTAATTTTTTTGAGAGATTGAAAAATGAGGTAGAAACCCCACCTATTTTGGTTCTACCTAGTTTTGAGTAGCCATTAATGGTGGATTGTGATGCTTGTAACATAGCAGTTGGGGCAGTTTTAAGCTAGGAGGGTAGACTAGTGGCATTTTTTAGTGAGAGGCTTAATCAAACCAAGAAAATATATTCAACATATCACCTAGAGATTTATGCATTTGTCCAAACCCTTAAGAAGTAGATGCACTACTTGTTGCCTAATTTTTTTTTATCTTCATAGATAACCATGCCTTGATTTTGATTAACTCACAAGAGAAGAAAATTTTGGAACACATTAATGGATGGAGTTCTTATAGTCCTATACCTTCACTATCAAGCATGAGAAGGGAACAAACAATAAGGTGGTAGATGCTTTGAGTAGGAGATTGTTAACAGTGCAAGAAGTCAAATTATAGAGCATTGAATTGGATGACTTCAAAGATTTGTATGAGAAGGAAATTGAATTTTTGGTGGCCTATAAGGTATGTACTAATTTTTCTAATCATTTCCATAGAGATTTTGTTGAATATACCCTACAGAATTTACTATTATTTAAGGGTCAATAGTTATGCATTCCAAGGGGATCCGCGAGGGAAAATCTTATACAAGAAAAGCATAATGGGAGCATGAGTGGGCACTTTGTCTAAGAAAGACCTTGGACCTTGCGGAAAGGCTCTACTATTAGCCTAAAATGTAGAGATATGTTAGGAGATATGTGGAATAATGTAGCATATGTGAGAAGACAAAGGGAACTTCATCAAATGTAGGGCTCTACCAACCTCTCCCTATTCCTAATAGACCTTGGGAGTGCATCAGTATGGATTTTATAATGGGATTACCAAGTAATAGGATATGGATGGATAGTGGCTTTATGGTAGTGGATAGATTTAGTAAGATGAGCCACTTCATACCATGCAAGACCACACATGATGTAAGTAACATAGCCAACCTATTCTTCAAGGATGTGATTAGGATCCATGGCTTGCTAAGGAGCATAGTAGTTTGTAGGGATGTTAAGTGTATGGAGAACTTTTGGAAGACCTTATGGAAGATTCTTGGAACAAACTTAGCACATAGTTCTACCTACCATCCTCAAATTGATGGTCAAAAAAAGGTGATAAATAGGGTATTATGCAACCTATTGAGGTGCCTCACCAAGGAGTATGGAAAAAGTTGGGAAAAAGTTATTCCCCAAGATGAGTTTTCATATAATGGTAGTAGGAATAGGACAATAGGGCTAAGCCCTTTCCAAGTGGTGTATGGTATTCACTCAGGAGGTATAATGGAGTTGAGGGACCTACCTTAACATGACAAGATCAGTGGAGCAACTAATGACTTTGTGCAATCAATGAAGGAGGTGCATGACTAGGTGAAGAAAACCTTGATGGAAGCCAATTAAAAGTTGAAGGAGAAGAAAGATGAAGGAGGAGAGAGTTGTAGTTTCAAGTGGGAGACTTGGTGATGGCATATCTCAACATGGCTAGGTTATAAAAGGGAATCCCTAGCAAGTTGCAAATGAGGAGGATTAGGCCATGCAAGATCCTTGATAAGTATGGAGCCAATGCCTATAACATAGACCTACCAAAGGACATGTCTCTCTATTTAATATTCAATGTGAAAGACCTAGTACCATATAGAGGTACTAAAATGGATGACATAGACTACCAAGAAGAGTTGAGTAAAGATTTAGAAGACATAAAGGTGCCTAAAAAGGAACCACCATAGGTTGAATAGATATTGGACTCCAGGGTCAAGAAAGGGCAGAAGAAATAAGGTCCAAAAGGAGCATTTGGTGAAATGGATGGATTTACCTAAGGTTGAGGCAACTTGGATTGCTGAGAGTGACTTAAAGAAGCTAGGCATCAGTACTGAGTTCCTATCTCCAACAATACCTTAACTTCTTCATGTAGGGGGAGAATGGTGTAGGAGCACCTAGGGTAAGGTCAAACCCTAAAGTCTAGTTTTTGGTTTTTGGATGATCTAAAAAAACATGGGGTAATAAGGACTAGTGATAAATCCACAAGGTGTTCTTAGGAGGTTTTGAGTTGGTAGGTTTTGGTTTAGGAGTCTATTTTGGTCAATTAGGTCCTGATAGTTGAAAATTGTAAACATTGTTGTAGAGGGAAAAATGAGGTAAAATGTCAAAAAAGGGGTAAATGAGTGTGTCAATATGGCCCTTATATTTTCTAAGGTCATCCTAGGAGGTTTCGGAAAATTATTTTCAAGTTTGAAGAGTCTAGGAGAAAAATTGCAAAAGTTGTCAAAACATTGCATTGACAACTTTACAATTTTGCAAAATTGCTTGATAAATTTTCAAGCACTTTTTGAAAATGAACAAGTTGGGGAAGTTATGGTTCAAACTAAAAACTAGGTGGAAGCATTAAGTATATTTAAGACTTCTCCAACTTAGTTCTAAGTGTTGGACAATTGGAGAAGCTCCCCATTAGATTTTCTTTTATAGAATTATTATATTTAATTTACCCCTCTATAGCATTGAATTACATTTCTCTTCTTGGATATTAGCTGTTTGAAAATTGTGCATGGCTATTAGTTTTTTCTTATGACTCATCGTTATGATCTTCAAGGTATAGTTATATAATCTACTATAGATATATTTTCTAGTCTCACACCTAGGGGAAAGAAGCCTTGTACATTCTTTATCTTTTTTTCTACAGATCTACTTTCTTCAAGCTTATGTGGAACTTGTTTTTTTTTGACATTTTTCTATTCTTTATAGTAAATGGTGCCTTGAATATGGTTTCTATATTTTTCAAGAGGTGTATGTCCTAGGTAATCATCTCTTCTTTATCAAGTAAAGATATTTCTATTATGTACACTTTCCCTTGTTTGGATATTTTTATCCTTCAAGGATCCCTATTTAATCTATACATAGGGGATTGATTAGGTGTATTCTTGTTATATTCATCCCTTTTTCTCAAATATTTTATCTTAATCAAGTACTCCTCTTAGGTGTATATTTTATTATTAATATTTATCCCTTTTGAGGATCCTCTTTTTATATGAAATATGTCCTTTTCATGATTGTCTATGTTCTTAGATTGTAAGAGTTATGACTCTTTTCTATGAATGTAGCACACATTGTTGCTTTAAGGATATCTCCTTATTGTGTGAAGTAGGTACCTTCTTTTTCATCCTTATATAGACATTATAAGAGAGGTGCATAGTACATATGCCCTCTTTGTATATAATCTTGTTCTCATGTAGTAGAAAATATAGATTCTGAGCATGGCTTAGAGTACTTTAGACCTAGATGCTAGGTATGCTTTCTAGTCATGTTCTCAAATCTATGCATTGTTACTTCATCTCTCTTTTGAACATAAAAATACATATTCTAAATCTTATAATCTATAACATAGATAAATTTGCTAAATATCATTCATGGGTAACACATCTAGACATATATATGCTAAGTGTTATATTTGGCTAATGCACAACTTTCTAAGTCTCAATATAGGTAACACATTCAAGTACAACATGCTAAGTCCCATACACATGTAACCCATTTTTATAATACCTTTCCATGGTGATACAAAGGATTTTGATCTATGGATAGAAATTTAGTGTGTTGACTAGAGGGTTACAACCTCGTTAGACCATTCAATGCCATTTTTGGAAATAATTCTTTTGGTGATTCATAATGGGGTGGACATTCTACTAGGTGAGGTAATCCCTTTTTATCTCCCTTCTCTCTTTTTTCTTTCATGCTAGCAGAGATAGAACCAAAAGATATGTTATTAGTGATCTTGCTCTTGAATTTATTATGTCATCACTTATTCTCATGTAATGGGTTTCCAAATATGATATTGGTGGATGAAATGTTTCTTTAGCTAAGGTCTCTATCACTAGCTGATTTGGGTTTGATTTTAGTAATAACCCCTTTGTCATGTAATTTTCATCTTTTTTTTTCTTTTTTCTTTTCACCTCATGTATGGATGATGATTTAGGACCCATAGTCTTGGGAGATTTCTTTCTTTGACTAAGTGATGTTCTACCTCATTGTGATTCTCTAGATTCTCCTCTTCTTCTTCTCTCTAAGTTATTGTTGTAGAATTATGGGGCACTAATGCCAAATTTTGCTAAAGAAGAGGATAAATATACCATCCTAAATTGGAAACACTCCAATTTATTGAAGGTTTAGCATCTATTTAATGCAAGATCATCCATCCCCTTGCATCTTTCTTTCTTTCTTCCCCTTTTTGTCCTTTCTCCTAGTTGGAATTGTGGTAAAACATAATAGATCCTCCTTAATGCTCCTAATTTTATGGTGTTAAGATCAAGGTAGGATCTATCATCCTAAGTTCCCCTTTCCCTTCATCTATCCACTGGGAATATGCTCTTTGCACTATAATGACCTTATCTTGGATTTTGTATCTAATTTTGGATATATAGGACCTATTTTGGGATCTTGAAGGTTCCAAGACCTAGTTCTCAAGGGAATAGTGCACCCTTGATCAATCAAGGGAGTAGTCTACACTTGATGGGCCAATCAGGGTACCAGTACTCCCCTGGTTGGGACCTATTTTGGGTCTCCTCTTTAGGTCCCATGCTTGGGTACCTTTGGGGTGTTAATTCCTAGGTAGGTTAGCCTACATGAGTTAGTTAGTTTTAAGCTCTATATAAACCCTTCAATTTATTCCATTTTTCATATATCTCATCATTAAATGTTCAAGTTAAAGCACTCAAGCTCTCAATTACTCAATCATTCTTCAATAATTCAAGGCATTCAAGATATCTCTCCATTGAATATTAAGGATCTATGAATTAGAGTCATTGAAAGAGTTTATGCTAGATCTTCTATTACCATTTAAAAACTCAAGATCTCCCTTCATACATTCAAGATAATCTGTGTCATATTCTACATTTATCCTCTCAAGATTGATATTCATCTACAAGGCATATTTCAATCACATACATTCATGAAGGTTTTGGTTTCACTTTGATATCCTTTCTAGGGTTTTGAAGTTGAGTCAAAGCTATTGCATCTACATAGTTGATTACATCCCAAATTCAAAATCATATTCATAGATTTACATTTCTTTATGTTAGATCTATCACTGCTACTTGCTAGCATTCTATCTTTATTTCAATTCAAGGTTAATTCCTATATTGGGGTTTGACTAAGGAATCCCCAACACTAAAGAAATAACCTCTTTGATTTGTAGTATTTAGATCTCGGATTGATGAATATGTTATAGATATAGATACCCTTTTTAGCTCTCTATAGAATTGTGAAATCATAATCAACATTGCATACAGACTATTAGGGCTGTAGTTTGAGCTCGATCATCCATTCCCCCCTAATCATCTAGTTCACTCGTGATAGATCTCCAAATGATTTATGGGTTTTTTTCCACTTCATAGATTTCAGCCTAGATCTCAAATTGCAATAGCTTTTGACATCTTTCAATGACACATTTTTCAGATTTGTGTTCTATAAGGTATATCATCTTCTCATTTCCATTTCCATTACAACATTACTTTAATTAGTCTTTTTCTTAAATCCTCTTAAGGTGGGGCTATGAGAGAAATAAATCTGAGTTATTCATTTCTTTTTATATTGGGTTCACATTGATATTTCCCCTCGTATCAATCTAGTATAATAAAAAGGGATGGATTTTATTCTTCTCACTTCATTAATGTGGGCATTGGTTCGCTTCCACTTTCTAACCCTACACTTTCAATCCTTTATTTCAAGGTTGACAAAAATTCTCTCTATGGAATTAGAGCATAGTAAGACTAAATTTAATATTCCTCTATTGTAAGTATTGTAAGTATTTCCCAAACCTCCTTGAATAGTGAAATGTGATTATTTTACACAATTACATCAATGTTGCACATTAACTAGGATTTTACATTTTTTTTGTTTTATTCTCTTTCAACTATATTTTGATTATTTGTTAATGAGCTATATTAGTTTCTTAATCAGTTATATTTTTTAATTTATTGACTCTAAGATCCCATAAATCATTTCCATCCATTATAATTTTATCTTATTTGTCCACACACCAGAATTTTGACCATTAAATATTAGTAGGTGTTGCCAACTCTTCTCGTCATCTTTAAACTTTCTTACAAGTTGTATAAAAATTCTTAATATGTCTCTAAAAAATATAGCCTAACTCTAATACCAATTTGATGAAATTAAAACCAAATGAAACTATAAATGACAAAATCTCAGAAGTAGGAGATATTTTCCCCAACAAGTCAAATTGTGATTCCACTATCAGGATTGAATTATGTAATGTTTGAGTAAAACTCATTCACTCATGTTTTATGAGTAATGGTTCACAAGAACCCATTTTTTATGAGATGAATGGAACACTAAGCATTCAATACATTTAGCTAATTATGAAAAAGGTGAAGCACCAAGACTTTTCTAAATGTCACTTATCCCAGTACTACTCTAGCTCAAGTGTGCTTCACCACAAAGTTTCCTCCAAGATTAATCACCCTTTTCTCACAACTCCATTTGCAAAACCTTCAACAAGTGTTGTGCACTTGAGCTAGAGTAGTATTTGGATGGGTGGTGCAAGGAAGTCTCTATGATTCAACTTTGTATCACCTAGATGTGATAAGTGCTAAAACTTTCATTCATTCACGAATTCAATTAAAATCTTACACAATTGAATCTTGATAACAATATCAAAAAATCCAAACTCACAAAATAGAAAACTACTCATTTGTTCTCTAGTTGCAAAAATAATCTATGGACACGACTATCCTCCATACAAAATGTACCATTGACAAAATTTGAAAAATCATAAAATACAAGGGTAAAAGCACATACCCATGTCACCTTTTATAAAGGAAAAGGATCCCAGAACACAAATTGTTCAACTTTAATGACATAAAAATAGTATTTGTATTTAGAATTGAAGATGATGTAAATTGATAAAATGTGTAAAATTGGATGAATCTTAAGCCTATAATTTTAAAAAATAAATTTAAGTACGAATTTTCTAATTTTTAAAATTTTTGAAGTACTTTTTATAACTGCTAAAAATATAAGGTGTCATTCCCGTCAAACAGGTATTATGTAAATAATCTTTTTATGCTCTAATTTGAAAATGTGTTATAGATGACATGTATAGCTAGGGAACAAAAAAAGAAATATTAGTATTTGATGTATATTTTTTTTGTTATAAGTACTTGAGGCTGACCTTATCATAAACCATCTATTTTTTCCTCCCATCAAAACTTTCCTATCAAATCTACACCTTTTTGAAAAAAAACTACATATTCTTCAAGAGGGCTCTCCTATAGGGATAAATACAAATTTGTTTATTTTTATATGATTTACTATTTTTTTTTCTTTTTTTTGAAGGAGCATATTCTCAATTGTTAAAATACTTATAATTTTTTAAAATTATAACATATTATAAGTAGTAAAAATATTATAAAATTTATATAATGATAATATTGACTTTGAGTTCGACAAAAGGGTATTTTTAGTTTTTGAAAAAAAGTTGAGTTTTGATAAAGAATTGAGGTTTGACTAAAACAGGTTTGGAGGTCCTAAAATGTGACACAGATTTGTTCTTTTACCCACAATGATATTTTTTGAAATATTTGGCTTTTGTTCTTCATGATCTATATATTTCATGGCTGAAAACAACAAAAAAATTGGAAAAAATCATTTTGTTTTGATGAATCTGAAAAAAAAGTTTGACATTTTTATTATTAGCTTTGGTACATTTTGTAAGGAGCTTACCCAATGTCATAATCTATTGCAAATATCTTATAGTGCTTTTTTGTAGCCAATAACTTTTTGAGTTTTTTTACGGGTAACCATTCTTCTCTTTGGAACTGCCAACTATTGTAGTTTAATATAAAAGTCGTGGTCATAAAAATCAAAGATATCTTAAACATCACATACTAAGACTTAATTCCTAAACTAAAAGTGTTAAATAATCAAAGATGACGTACTCTTTCCAAACTTATTTTTTAACCTTAATGTATGATGTTTAAAGATGCCCAAAATCATATTCTCATTTTCTTTATTTATCACTTTCAAAGATTTTCACTCAAACCTTAAAATATTCATTTATGAATGCAGCTACAGATTTGGACAGCAATGCAAATAACTTCTAAAAGATAACTCAAGGTTAGAGAGAATCTAAGAGATCTCACACAATCCAAGGGTGAAAAAATTGAATTGATTAAAGATTATGTAGTGAAAAAGAAAAATTTCTCCCTTAAAAGAAAGTAAACAACAAAAAAATTATTGTACCGTTGGTGCTTAGACATTAAGAAAAGAAAATGATAATTATGATAACAGTATAACGATGAAGCATAACCCATTCTCTCACTTAGGGATCACATGGTCCCATCAACTTTTATTTCTCATTCATATTGATGCTACTTGTCTCTATGATTATGTTATGGCGTTTTCTATGTCAGCCTTGTTTCTCTCTATGATCAGTGGATGCTCATTCCTTTTATATAAAGCATAAAGCTAAAGGCGAGAAAGGAAGATATTACAGTATTCCTGTTAGCCTTTTCTCCTTCAGATATGGAAGGAATTGTTTCTAACAAGGGATTCTTGAGATATTCCCATGCTTTACAGTCTGCTTCAGATGATTTGTACAAACTTTGGAGTCGTAGTCATGAAAAAGATGATATTACATGCTCAAGATTACCCAACAAAATCTAAGAGATGTCAAGAAGATAGAGGAAAAAGATTGAATAGCTTAAGATGATGTAGTGAAGACAAAATTTTCTCCCTTGAAAGAAAGTAAACATCAAAATTATTGTACCGTTGATGCTTGGACTTTAAGTAAAGCAAAAGCAAATGATAATTATTATAATGGTGACAGCAAGCTCCCTTGAGGAATTACAGGCTCATGGTGAAGAATAGCTCAGTTTCTCTCAGCTGGGATCATACGGTCCCGCAAACTTTAATTTCTCATTCTTATTGATTCTACTTGTCTTCTATGGTTGATGAATGCCCGTACCTTTTATATAAAGCATTATTCTGCTTTTCAGAAACGGAAGGCATTGTTCTTTGCAAGTAATTCTTGAGATATTCCCATGCTTTATAGTCTTTTTCTGATGATTTGTACAAACTTTGGAGTCATATTCATGAATGAGCTGGCAATGTATCCATGAAAAGTTCAAACAGTACGTACTAACCATCGTGGGAGACCATACATCTTTAGAATAATATTCTAACAGATCAAAGAGAATAATCTCATATATGCTTATTCCATGTTGGTTTATAAATTTATGGAAAACCATGAGTTTCCAAAGAAGACGAAAGCCAAAGATTTTTTATCGTCTAACGAAAGTTTGCTCTATTTCTAAGGCCCCGTTTGGTTGCTGGAAGATGAGGGCCAAAATCGGGTTATCAGGGGCAAAACCAGGTTTTGCAAAAAAAACTTTGTTGTTTGGTTGATTAAAATTATAACCCGGTTTTCAATTTCATCTTCCAATTTTGGTCAAAAATTGGAAGAAGTTTCTTCCAGTAAAAAGGTGGAATTCAAAATTAAAACCAGGTTTTGAATTTTATGACAGTTTTTTTAATAATATTGTGGGGTCCACAATATATTCATCTTCTGTGTCAACCAAACAGACCATTAGCTTTCCAAACCACAAAACCAGGTTTTCGAAAACCTGGTTATAAGATAACCTGGTTATGTCAAAAATTCATCTTCCCCAACCAAACGGGGCCTAAGATATTATAATAAGCATTGACAATATTAGCCAACACTAGTTCGCTTTTTTGGGATAAGATTAGTTCTATACTACAGATAACTACCTAATTTGGTCAAATTAAGAAATGAATGTTTTAGGTCTTTAGATTAAGAAATGGATGTTTTAGGTCTTGAGTTTTAAAATGTTTATTAGGACTATTTATATGTATATCTTTTTAATCTAATTCAATTTGTTTTGAAATAATGATTCTTTTAGGATGGGCATAATGTTATAATATGTGGATTATAAGGCTGATTTACAAAATACTTTTAATGTAAGCACTAAAAAAGATGAGCTTACTCTTGCTTTTAGATATTCATTCTTATGTAAAGAAGTTTAAAACATGGATCACTTTTGATGAGTTTAAAAGAAAATTTGAGAACTACTTATTAAATGATTTGAGAGTTTAGTTGTATGGGTATCAAGAAGTCTAAATAGCATGTCTCTTATTTTTACAATTATAGCTAATTTCTTGTATACTATATAACCTATCTTTAGTTACATGCTACCATATATATATATATATATATATATATATATATATATATATATAAATTGTAGAATATATTCTTATTTCTATAATAATTTTACTTACTATTTTAGTTAATAAATAATTAAAGAAGGTTAAATAATGAGCTTGGAAACCAAAAAAGGAAAATCAAATGTAGAAATGATCGAACCATCTAGCAACCCCTAATGTTGGATGTGTCCAACAAAGAAAGTACAAAAAGGATAATCTAATTCAAAGATTTTTTAATTTAAAAATTGATGACACTCAAAATGCCATGAAGAGGAAGAGGCAACACCAAGAGAACCCCAAGAAATTTCAAAACCATGAAATTCTTGTCTAGGTTAATCAAGAGAAACTAGACTAAGTATATCTATAGATGGAGCTTAGTGGTGATCATCAACTGCCCAAGAAGATGAGGCACCATCTTGGAAGAAAGTAAAGACTTGCATAAGTGGGAAAAGTAGTATATCATCACTAATGCATTTGTTATAATAAACTATGATGCACCAAATAACTTTAGTAAGCAGTGCAAGATGGTAGAGTTTAATGGGAAATTAAAATAAATACATAAATATGCAAAATTCATTGATGTTGTCATGTAACCTTTCAGGCCGACTTATCAAAACGACTAAATTTGAGTATTTCTATCTTAAAATTTTTTTTTTTGAAACATATGATCTAGATAAATTCATTCTAGCTAAGTTATATATTGTCTCACACTTTTCCAATTGAAAATGTCTATTAAATACATGTTTTATTCTAGCTTGTATTCAATTAATAAAGAAATAAAATTATTTTAGAAAAGTGGCATTTCAATAACTCTTGCTATTTTTTATAATATTTTTTATAACCACCATTTTATATAGTTCACAGTCAAGCATATTCTCATATAGATTTTATAGTGTTTTAATTAGATATAGTATATTGTAATTAAAAAATTCAACAAGAACATATTTTAACACTCAAAAAGATGTTAGTTTTGAGAAAGAAAAAAATGTTAAATCATATCAAAAAAATTTAAAACTTATATGGCATTCTAGAGGAGAGAGTCTTCTTCTAGAATGTATATTTTTTTTCTCTTGGTTAGAATAGATTTGTTTTGAAAAATGTGGTGGGAGATGAAAACTATTGATTTCAGGTGAGTTGAAATTGTAATCATTATAAAAGAGAAAATATAGGTCTAAAGCCAATTTTTATTTTTGATTGTTCTAGATATAAATGTTATCTATAACATAGTCTGAGATCAAAGAGAAATAAGTTTATTTTCATATAGTTTTGTGGTGGGAGCTAGACCCCTAATTTTCAACATTTTTGAACAACTAAAAAATTATCTATAAAAATTAGGAAAATATATCAACTCTTATTCCAAATAATTATTAGAAATTATAATCCTATACTTAATCCATTTCTACACATTTCATTAGTTTACTTCATTTACAAATTAAAAATAATAATACCAATTTTATGTGATTGAAGGTGAATAATTATACTTTTTTTAGCCTTTTCCTTTACAAAAGGGTGACATAGGTTTGTGCTTTTACCTTATATCAATGATATCCTTTACAGTGTCAACTTGAACACCATTTTCAATAGAAGAAAACAAATCTTGGAGGCATGAAGAAATCTATAATACCAGCTATTGGAAACAAAAAACTAATTTTTAACTTATTAAGAATGTAATTTAGATTTAAAAGAAGTTCCTCATTATTAATCACTTTCTCAGATTAAGAATAAATGAAATCCACATCCTCCATAAGAATCATTAAAACAGTTTAAAAATGAGTAGCCATTTTAGTATGTAATGCAGATAAATAGGAAGAAATCCATTATTCCCCAACAAAAGATTGGGTTGTAACCACAACATGTGTGCATGGACAATAAAAGATGTATGAAAAATGGTCCAAAGATATATTTATTTATATTTAACTATATAATCATTTTAAAATACTATTTTATTTACAAAACTAATTTACTATTAAATTTTGATTTCAAATAACCTCTATCTCTTAATATGTCTCCTACTCACTTCCACTCATTGCATTTCAAATTTCACTTTTCTACCCCTCCTTGGAGAATATCACGCTATTACATTTTCTTGTCTAGATTCAGTGGGGGATCTTTCATCTCCTAGAGGGGGTTCTTCTCAACTTGCTGCTAGTCATGTGATACCTAGAGTTGGGTTTCTAATAATGGGGGATCTTGAACCAAATTCTTTGAAAAAAATCTTTGAATTTGGGTCCCTCTCAAGCCTCTCCTAAGAGGTTGGATGCTATTTATCTCCATGGGTCCTCTATCTCTATTCGACATGTATACTAGGTATATTTATTAAGGAAGATCTTGTTGGTTGCACTAATATTTCCAATGCTATTACTTCTAGAAAAATAAATGGTTCTATCAATTTTTTCATCCCTTTTTGTTGTTTCTTGTGTGATTCCTTTAGGAAAATCAATTCATTATTGGTGGGGCTATTTTTCTAAGAAACTATTAACCTATAGGGGTTTTTATTTCTTTTAGCATTCTCTTCTTGATTTGTAGCACAAGATTTAGGATCTTTGACCTCTTCTAGTTGAGGGTAAAATGGAGCTTTTCCCTTCTACCAAATATTTTTTATGGTTTCATTTTATTACAAGGATGAGTATTGAGTTGTGTTTTATGGTGGTATTTACAAGTGAGTTTCAAATCCCTCGCTATTTGTTGGTTAATAGTTTGTCTTCCTTAATATATTGGTTTGTACCTTGACTCTTTACTTTCCCTATGGCTTATGGAAAAAACAAAGTTAACAAAAGAATACATGTGTCAAAGTAGTGATCTATTACAAGACCCTTGAATTGAAAGGTACAACTCCCTTGTAAGTGCAAAATATGCAATGAATTTGTTTTTGGGGTTTTTGTGGGTATGTTCTTAACCTAAGAGTAGAAGGGGAAAAACCAAGTTTATCAAAAATTTAAATAACCTAGGCAAAGAAAAGGAGAAAAACTCACTAAATGCATTCTACTCAAATCATCAATGTAGAGAAATAAACATGCAGAATTGAATACAACGACGTGAAGAGAGGAAAAGACCATGAAATAGGTAATTCCTAGATTATGTATTTTAGATGGTATTTTTATAGTGTCCATATTATCTATCCTTTAGCTAGCCCATAGATCAATTTTTGACTTCCTAATGCAATGAATTAACTAAAGATATGGACGAGTAGAAATAATGGAAGACAATTTAATGCTAAATACAGTAAAGCACACCATTCATTAAATAAAGGAATTAAGCCAAGTTCATTCCCATTCATTCAATTTTTAGCACTAACACATTCATTCCACCAATTCCTATTAAACAAAATCTAAAATGAACTTAGAGTCTCACACAGTAGTCACAGCTACATGGGTTTTTCCAAAGTAATTTTTTTCGATCTTATTAACTTCTATTAGAGAAAAAGGTTAATTTAATTTAATTTATTAAATTACCCTTTCTCCCTTCTTAATATTTCACTTTATCAACCTTTTGCATTCTTATTTAATAACTATTTAGTAATTATTAAATAACATTTACCTTTTAGGTTACCCTTTTTGAGTTTTGATCTCGTCCTATAAGTATATCTTTTTCATTTTTTAGAATACAATTTGAATATTTTTAGAGTGAACCCTTGCCTCTTCTTGTCTTTTTCTTCTTTGTTATAGGTTTTTACATGTAGGTATTCAAGGGCTTTTTTGATTTGTATTGTGTATTGCTCAAATCCTTCATGTTATCAGAGTTAGATCTGTTGTAGCTTGTTTAGTATTAGGAGAAAAGGCAAAAGAGGTTTTGATAGAAAAAATCTAATATTTTTTGGGCATTTTCTTTGATTTTTGGAGGTTCCACAATGGGATTTAGAAAAAATAATTATAGAGGTGATTTTCAAACAATGATATCTCACTCATACGAAGTCCTTTTTTTAAGCAATTATTTTTGTTTTGGGGTATAATTTTGTGATCCACACATTGGTTCAGGTTGTCTATGATCTTTGTTTCTAAAGTTTTCTAAAAATCACAAATCCCAATTTTTGCAACTTCAAAGGCTTCGTTTGGGCTCATATGGACACATATTCAGGTGCTATTTTTTTTAAAGTGTAGGATTTGTTGTCACTTTCTAGATCTGGTATTAGTTTGGAGTAATATTGAGTGGGCATAGTACTTTTAGCATTTGGTCATTTTTTGGTCTACAAAAAATAGGTATTTGTAATTCATATTTGAAGCTTTTTTCTCTTCTCTCATTTACACATTCCTTCTAGCATCTAGGGTTTGGTTTTTTGCGTTGTGGGGGGTGCTTTGTCATATTGTTTCTATTATTTACTTATGTAAATAGAACTAAATTAAAAATATAATTCAACAGCTTCTAAAACAATGGTCGAGACCTCTTCTTGTCTAGAACTTTTTACCCCTCATAATTATGTACATGGAAGACCTTGATGAAACAACTTCTCTAGTCAAAAGGATTGTGATCTTGTTTAGATGTAGTGCAACTAGTTTTATAGAGGCTTTTTGAGTTCATGCAACAGAAGAACAAGATGGATGAGGTAATAGGATTGATTTCCTTATAGGTCTCTAGTAGTCTATAGTTTCATCTTGATGGATGCAATACCCCTCTAGCTATGTGGACCAAGCTTGAAGGCTTGTTTAGTATAGTGAATGAGGTTAGGGCACTTCAAATTGAGGTAGAGCTTACTTCTCTTGTACCAGATTCTTTTCCTTCCATTGAGGACTTCTTGATGAAGTTTAATCAATAAAGATCATTATTGCAGGGTTATGGAAAGATGAATACTAACACTGAGTGTATATACCTGATTCTTTCTAAGCTTCATGGAAACTTTTAGATTTTTTTCTTCTACCTTTTATTCCACCAAAGATTCTTTGGGTAATAAATTTTCCATGCCATCCTTTGAGTTTTTTTTGTGATCGTTTGACTTGAGAGAAAGCTAAGCTCTCTCAATTGGATTCTCTCATAGGCTCATAGACTCATGCATTGGTAGCTCGATCATCTTCAAGAATGAAGGAGAAGACTCATAAATATCATTCTATAGAGTCTTAGATTGATTCTAGAACTCATAGTTCATCAAGGTCACCTCCTTCTAAGGGGTGTAAATCAAAGCCAAAAATATTGAAGTATTCTTATTGTAATAAGCCTAATCATGATAAGTCACATTTTTATGAGAAGAAGTTAGATGGCTATGCCAAACAGCTTTCAAATTTGATAGCTCTCCTTTAAGAAGATCAACATTGATATTCCTTATACTTCTCATAGACCTTCTTCATCATCATCATCAGTTTAGTCAGATGGTAAAGATACAGGAAAGGATCATGCAACATGTGCAATCACTATTCCTCATTCTTCTAGATGGTTACTAGATTCAGGTGCTTCACATCATATGGCATCTTCTTAGGATTTTTTAATCTTCTTTTGACGCTTCTCATACTCCACACATTTTGATAGGGAAAAAATTTTTTATGACTATATGTGAGAAAGGTTCTATTGACATTGATGATGGTACATTTCATGATGTAATTTGTGTTCCATCTTTTTCCTCTAACCTTCTCTCTATTTATCAGATTACACATAGTGGGATAGGGAAGATAGTTGAGTTTGCACAAGATTTAGTGCACATCAGAGATAGTGAGATAGGCAATATTATCGCTATAGGAACTATTGGTCATGCTTCCCACCTATATTCCTTCTCACATTTTGGTCCACCATCTCCACCATCAAAAACTCACTCTCTTTTTTCAAGAGAGTCTACTAAGGTGAAGTAAAGTCACTTGAACTTATGTTTTGTTCCTGATACTAGTGTTGTGACTTCTACACCACCACATCCTATTCAGATTCCATCTCTTATATAGGATTACTCCTCAACATTGCCTAATGTTGCAGCTCTAGTCATCAAGCCACCTATTGTAGTTGTTGAGGATATATCAGAGGACACACATCTCCTCTCAAATGACAGATTCAACACACCTATTATTCTACCTCCATTAGAGATTCCATTTCAAGATTCTCATGCTTTCTCCTTTGAGCATCAGCTAGGGCTTCTAGCTACACCTTACATACATGGGTTTTATCATCCTTGTCCACTACCTTTGTTTCCTTCAAATTGGAGCCACATTGGTATATTCATCAACATAGAAGTTTTGTCATTCTAGGGGGCCTATGGAGTCTTGAGCTTCTATAATGGAGGTTTTCATTATACTTATGATCTTGAGATCTATTCTCTTGAGATGTTTCATTTGTGCATTCCTTTCCATCTCTTTTTGGAGTAGAGTTTTTCCCACTGGATTTTCTCTGTTTCTCCATTTCATAGAGATTTGATTGTGATTAGGTACTTCATTAGGCCTTGTTACCAGGGTAAACTTTAAGAAATAAGCCTCCAAAAAAAGATATAAAAAATTGGCAAAACTTTCATTATTGTGAAAACACAAAATTATTTCTATTAGTGAATCTCTCAATTTTTTACTCTAAATATGATTAATATTGGTGATTATTTTCAAATCATACTTTTTTTTGTATAAAATATTCATGAATCTCAATAATAATAGGAAATTCATAATCATCATGGAATATTACAAATCAAAATTAAACATTTTTTTTACCTAGTGGAATATTATGAGGATCATTACATATATTTTAAATCAATAACTGAAAACTAAATATTGGTGATATATCCCTAAAGTAACTAATAATTACGATAATTATTGGTCAATTCAATTTAATTTCTCCAATAATATATTATATTTAGGTGACTCAAATCTAATCATATAACAAATATTGTGGTGAATATTTGAGTTTAAATTTTTCAATAAAGTAAATTATTGAGCGATTTTAAATATTCTAGAACTAAATTTAATAAAACTATTCCAATTTAGGTTGTATCAAATATTAAATCATTAGCCAAATTACTTGCCAAAAAAATTCTAAAATTAGCCAATTTGCAAATATTAGCCACTAAAAAATACCTTACTTATTACTTGGACCCAAATTTGATTTCTGCTTTGCATTGTAGTTTCCTTGCTCTTTTTGCATCATTTGTAGTTGTATTGTTGCTCATCTTAAGGGGGGTGTTAGAAAAAAAGGTTACTCTAATTTCATTTATTAAATTACCTTTTCTCCCTTCTTAATATTTCACTTTATGCACCTTTTGCATTCTCATTTAATGATTATTTAGTAATTTTTAACTAGCATTTACCTTTTAAGTTACCCATTTTGAGTTTTGATCTTCTCCTACAAGGATGAATCATTTTTAATTATCTTACATCTTTTTCATTTATGAGAATACAATTTGCATATTTTTAGAGCAAACCCTTGCCTCTTCTTGCCTTTTTCTTCTCTATGATAGGTTTTGACATGCAAGTATTCAAGAGCTTTATGGATTTTTATTGTGCATTGATCAAATCCTTCAACTTCTTGAAAGTATACATATATATGCCTTCTCAAAATGGCCGGTTACATTGGATGATTTCTTCATGGAGAATCTACAAATATAAATACTAATAATAGAACAAGCTTAAATCATTAGTCTGTTACAAAGATTAACAAAACTCTAAGAGTGGCTACAAAAATAAAGAGAAGAAAGAAGAATCATTATGTCTTCTTTAGGATAATTGATTTATCTTTTTATTCTTTCACAGTGTCACTTCCATTGTTCAGCTCTTCGGTATTTTGAATGATAATCTTGTTAGCCGGGACCATCTAGTAGTCATCCATGTCTATTAGCTAATCCATTATAGTCATTCTTGATTTATACTTCCTTGTTTCTCTAATTATGAACGCATCTACTACTAAGAGCTCTTGGATTTTAGACACTTGAAAATTGAGAGGGTTAATGGCCTCATCAACAAATGCCAAGAAATTTGATCTCATTATCTCAATATCCATAAGATTGCATTGGTGTCTGCAAAAGACTCTATGTGCAATATTTTCAAGTTGTGAAAGCACTTTTCAATAACTTTTTGCATTAGGTCACATAGATCTCCTAGCTTATTTGTGGATCTCGCATAGTTTTCTACAAAAAATTCTAAGGATTGTATCCAATGAAATAATGATTCTGTGCCCATCTTGAGAATCCCATGAGTAATTGCCACTTTTTTCTTCATGTCAATTACCACTTGTAGAAGGGCCAATTGCTTTGTCAACTCATTAACCACCTTCTGTATAGTCTTCTTATGGTCTAAGGTTACCTCTTTCAGCTTCTATGCATCCAACACTAGGTTTCCCAAATTTTCCACCAGTAGGTTACCTTGAATCTTTAGTTAATCTACCCATGCCTTTCCAACCTAATTGAACAACCTTTCATATTGTAACTTTGTTAGCAAGTTCTTGTTTTCTTCTGTATTTAGGTCAAATTGACCTAGAGACATGCTTCTAAGGGTAGACCTAATGCATTACACCAACTCCTTGTTTGAAGCCTTCAACACTTCTTTCTCTACTCTAAGCTCTTCCACATTTTCCTATATTTTCTCATTGGTCTACTTCCAGATTTTTACCATGGAACTGTGAATAGGGATATAATAATCCAATGTTCTAATTTGGAAATCATCTTTTGATAGCTTGTGAAATCTATCATCTTTATGTGGCTTGGTGATTTCAATTAGGATGTGACCAGTAGAGGAGTCTATATCCAACACAACAATTATATTTTGCTTCTTCACCTTTTTGGATGGCTGAGAAGAGGTGACTTGTGTGATCAAATCCTTTGATGGAGTAGCATCCTCATATCTCCTCTTCTTTCTATCAATAGTCTCCTTGAGCCATGACTTTTTAAATAACACATTCACAACTGACTACAAAGAAGTGGGGTCAAACAACTTCCTTAGCATTAACAAAGTTGTGTTGTCCTAGGAAGAAATGGGGAAATCAACTACCTTAGTTACCAAAAGGGCTAAGGTATTTCTATGTTGGGATATATCTTGCTCCTAGTCATCCATAGAATTGGTGTCACCATCTAAATTAATGACTTGAATGGGTGAGGAAGGCTTAGCCAATGATTTTTCTTGCTCCTCCTTATCTTTGTCATCTTACTTTTCTCCAACATTTCTAGTGTCTAGAAGAGATCCACTTCTGCAAGTAGGAGTAACTGGCATGTTCTTCTCTAGAGGCTAGTCTCCTCCTTGCCCAATGGATTGAGTAGGGCCTAGAACTCTTGAAGCAATATTTGTGGTGGTTGTTTCTATAGCAAATTGAGTGGCCCCAAATGAAACTCCTCCTTTGGAACTAGTACTTCCTATTCTTTTCTTCCTTTCTCAAGTCCATTGAACCCACATATCAATTCTTTTGATGATGCCCTACATCAAAATCTCCATGGCATCAATAACTAGGCCAATATATGGGAGGACAGAACTGGGGTGTTCCTGATCTTTTCATATGATGTAGGATGTATGTAGCCTCTATCATCTGCAAGGTCGGAAACAACAACATAATTGTTATATGCTTTAATTTCATCAACTATTATTCATGACCAAAATCTCATTCGAGTTTGATACTTGTTGAGACACCCAAATCAATAATCTTCAATGTCTATGACATGTCTATAGGCATATCCCAATTTCAAATGGTCCTTTACAAAATCAACTAAATCATACTAAGGCTTGAGCACCTCATAATCTAGCAACTTAATCTTTCCTTCAAAGATTTTCATCATATTTTGGGCATCTAATCTAGAGGCACAAGAATATAGACCAACAACTATAGGAAATGAAATCCCAACAATATTCTTTACATTAGAATAGAGAGTGTTTACTTCTAGGATTTATCGACACAACTTGACTAGCACCACCTTGTCCTTCAGATACCTTGGCAACTTCTTAGTAAATCAATCATAATATCCTATCCATAAATAGGAGAAACTCAAAAATTGGATGAATGACCATCTGAATTGACTTATTGCTGAAATTTCCTTTGGTGAGAATCTCCTCTCTAGGCATCCTTGCAATTCATGGCATAGCTTCATTGTGAAGGCATCATTAACTACCACATACTCCTTATAAATTCTTTGTAGTTATATATGTGGGTAAAACTCATAGAATTTAGTGTTCTCATTGTAATTCTAAATGTTAGGAGGTTGGGCCACCTATGGTGAGTTTCTAGGCCATAAATCAAATAAGAAGACATGTAGAACTGCTTGAAGCCTCTGACTGATTTTAACCATGATGAGAGATAATGGAAGATGATCTGTCCCTAATCTATGTGCATATTTTTTGCTTAAATTTCTTACACTAGAAAGAAATAATGCTTGAAAAATTCTAATATCTCTTCTTTTCCTTTTAACTCGAGGAGAAGTATGAGGATATCTACAATATCTTTCTTCAGATTTGTGTCGAACAGACTCTTTTCCATCTTGCTCTTCTTTGACCAAGCAGTTTGGAACTAGGTCTTATACATGTCCTCTTGCTTGAGAGTCTTCTTTTCATTGAACATGGATGTAGAAGACATGAAATCTATGTCACAATATTGCTCCTTTTCTAAGATGTCGAATGTAGATTGAGACAATGCCTTGTTGATAGACAAGTGAATAAACTACTCAGGAAACAAAATCTACTTTGTTTCTGGGTCATATCATTCTATGAATTTTTGAACAAGCTCAGATGCATGTACAACCATAAGAAAGAGAGCTACCTCAAATAGTCCACTATATTTGAGTTTTTGAGTGACTGGGTGAAGAGGTTGAGAATTAAGCCTTCTGTAAAGATCACCCAAATTGTAGAATTTGAAGGATATGTCTAACAACTCTTTTAGCTCACTCTCTAGGCCAATAAGTTTCTCATAACCATAAGCTTTTATTTCTATTTACCAAATGATTGCATAGGATGCATATTTTGATAAATATCTATTTTAAATATACTTGAAGAAGGGAATTAGAAGCAATCCTAGTGAAATAAGAAAATGAATTTGAATGTTAGCGCTACACGAATGAATTTAAGTTTGACCAACATTCATAATGGATAGATTTGCATTTAATTTCATGAGTAACAACTATTTAAACTTTCTATTTATTTTCACATCAAATATAAAATTTCCAAAAGCACTATTACTTTACTAGAATGATATGACATGACTTTACATGAGTATTTTATCTTTACAGGGAGTGTCCTTCTTCTCTTCAAAGTCTAGAATGCACAAATATTTAATGGTGTTAACATATGTAGGAGAGAGATATACACTTAACATTAATTCCACTAGTCATTTGACTTTTATCCAAAAATACAGCATGGACAAAAATCCTTTCGTAGCATGTGCACTCCATTCTTCTACTTTCCACCAAAAGCTTTTAATACTGCCTTTTCTTTGTATCGGGGCCCCCATCTTATTGTTGATTTTTCCTGAAGTATCTAATGAGAATATTTGAGGAATATTCATCATTTAGGCCATCTTTACTTCACTCCTTTCACAATCTTCAAAAAAATGGCATCCTTTGTTACCTTGAAGCAGAAAATTCCCTTTATGACCATATTTCTTGATCTAAAACTTAGTAGGTAGAATTTTAACCTTTTATTTCTTTGTGAAGGCCTTGATGTTGTGTTCCCAATCACATCATAAAAATTGCAAGTTTTTATACAGTCTATTGATCATTGGGTAGATATTTATCTTAAGTTCATGTGGCATCAGAAGCAGAGACTAATGTCTTCATTTCCATCAATATTTAGTAGATCAACCATAAACTTATAATACTCGACACATTTAGTCTTATTTCTCCAAACCTTTAATGAAATTCACATTTTCTTCTATCCATAACCTTGTATGCCTCTAGCATTGATAGAATCAAATTTGGGACTTATTAGCTATTGTCATGGCTCTATTCTCTCGATCTATACTTGATGTGATTTTCTTGAAGCAAAAAAGTTGCTCAAGATCTCTAAAGCCATGGAATATGAAATGTTAAGGCCAGGTACTTGATAATGAGGTGAAGAAAAATTTACTTCTCATCAAGAAAATTCTAGAATACAACACAATCAATCTTAGATCACCTAAATCTTGTGCACACTAGAAAAATAGGAAACCTACAAAGGAAGAAATTATATGTCTTAGGAAAGATGAGAAGTAAGTTACCTAAGACACATTTAGACATATCTATTTTATTCACACTCTCACTCTAACCAAAAACTTCAACCAATTTAAGAAGGGACAACTAAAACTTGGCAATAGCTGGCTCTGATTGGTGACTTAGGAATTGAAAATGTCTAAGAAGGGACCCAGAATCTCTGGTTTCACACAACCAAAATGACAAAATATAGCAGGCAACTAAACTAAGTATGCAAAACGAAAAAAAGCTAAACTAGGAAAGAAGGAAAATAAAGCATGAAAGAACACAAAGAAAACCTTCCTAGACTATCTTAACTATAGGGGATACCTACTTTCAATTGTGTACTTGATATAGCTTTAGATCTTGGCCATTGTATGAGAATGATAGAATCTCTCTAGAAGGATATGCTAGAACAAAGGAATTGTTCTAGTTTACTTGAGTAACCTTGAAAGGACCCTTCCAAAGGGAGTCAAACTTGTGATGCATACATTTGGGCTCATGTCATGTACCACATAGTAGGACTAGGTTGCCTTCCATGAATTTTCTAGGTCTGACCTTTTTATTGAAGAACATTTTAATGTGCTTTTGATGTTCTGTAATATGATCAATCATCCTCTCATGTTCTTTTTCTAGCTTATTTAGATACACAATGCACTTCTCTAATCCATCTCAAAATTATGGATCTTCAATCACCTACTAAAGTTTGCAAATGGATAGTTCTAGGGGGAGAGGAAGGCTAGTTACAATTCCATAAACTAGCTCGAATGGGAAAATCATGATTTCCTTTTTAGGTGTAACTCTATCTACCCATAGTGCATCATACAATTTCTTGTGCTAGTTCTTTTGATTCTTAGAGGTCAATTTCTTTATGATGTTGATCAAGTTTTTGTTACTTGATTCTGCTTGACCATTTCCTTGAGGGAAGTACTCAAATAAATGACTTAGATATATATTATTGTCAAAGCAAAATTTTGTAATTTCTATAGAAGAAAAATAGGAAGCATTATCCATGACAACCTTTGTTGGCACTTTAAAGAAAGCAATATTTGAGAACTAGGGATCCTAAAGACTTACCATTAGTGCCCTTACAAAATTACCATTTTGGATCAAGTCCTAATTTTTTGTAATTATCTTGCATAAACCATTCCCTCTTACCAACTTGGTTGACTTTAGATCAATATCATATTCTTGGACCTTTGATATCCAAGAACCTCTAGTGTTGCAACCTATTTTTTGTTGAGTCAATATATATTTGATAGATAAATTAGGTACAAACATGATAGAATGAGAATGCAGTACATAGAATCTAAAAATTTTGAGAGCTCTTACCACTGTAGAGGCGTGCTTCTCCATTTGAGAATATTATAACTTGTGCTCTTTGAGGGGAGTACTCATGAATGCAATTGGTGCTTGGACTCCTACTTTGTTTTCTTGCATGAGTATCATAGATAGCATATGGACTAAGGCATAATTGTACAGTATGAACTCCTAAGTGTAGTCTAGGTGGACCAACATGGGTGCTTTGGCAATGGAATCTTTGATTTGGTTAAAAGCTTTTCTACCATAATCATTCATTTGAAACCTTGACTTCACTTCATCATATCAACTATTTATTTGGTGATTTCAAAAAAGTTAGTAAGGAATCGCCTCAAAAAATTTACCTGTCCAAAGAATGATTTGACCCTAGACTTGCTTCCTAAAAATTCAACTGCTAAATGACTCTAGCATGTTTTGGATTGATCATGATTCCTTCTTGAGAGACTATGTGACCCAATAGTTTTCCTTTTGTGGCATAGAAGACCAATTTCTTGGGATTGTGTGATATCCCATGCTCTCATCATCTTCTTAATACCTTCTCTAAATCTCGTAGATGATCTTTCCTTTTTTAAGAGAAAATTGTTAGCTAATCCAAATAGATGACAATGATTTTTTCCTTAAAATAAGCAAAGGATGAATTCATCACCCACTAAAAGGTCACACCAGCATTAGTGAGCCTAAAGGGCATTCTATTA
Source organism: Cupressus sempervirens (assembly GCA_028749045.1). Classification (NCBI taxonomy): domain Eukaryota; kingdom Viridiplantae; phylum Streptophyta; class Pinopsida; order Cupressales; family Cupressaceae; genus Cupressus; species Cupressus sempervirens. The sequence continues at coordinate 212,467,417 of CM053788.1, read as the reverse complement.
TATGTGAATGTTCCCCAAGGACTAGTGAACATAGTCTTAAATTGATCTTTCAGTTTTACCTCAATTTGATTAAAACCTCATAATCCATCTAGCATAGACATCATCTTGGAGCTAACAACCATTTGTAGTAGGTGATCCATATTAGGCAATGTGTAGTTTTCCTTTAAAGATGTCTAGTTTAAATTTCTAAAGTCTACACAAATTTGGATCTCCCAATTCTTTTTCTGAATTGGGACAATATTAGCTATCTATGTCAAATGATGTATGGGATAGATAATTTTGGCTTCCAACATATTTTGTACTTCCCTAAAGTTAGCATCAGAAACCATAGGGTTTTAATTATGTTTCTTTTGTCTGAATGGAGTGGCATCAAGCTTGAGGGGAATCTTATGCTTGAACTTTCTATTTCTGAAGGTTTTTAAGTCTTCATAGCCCCAAGAAAATACATCTTGATATTCTATCAAAAACTCCTTTGCTTTCACCCTTTCTTCTTTTGAGCAACAACTATCGATATTAACCATTATAGGATTCATTCCTTCATACTTCCTAGAAGTGCCACCCTTTCTCCCCTTTTCCCTTCTGATAAATGTATCATGCCTATCAAACAACTTTTCATGAGAAATGAGATGCCTAGGAATCTTGTTATCTTTGAGTTGTTCAGTGCTAAGCTCCAACTTCTTCTTGGTGTCTAGGGAGAAATATTTGTAGTCACTTTTGGTACATTCACTATATTGATCATAAAAAGGCTCAGACCCCTCCAAGAAAGATTGTATCTGATTGTCATCATTGAAAAGTTTCCATGTTTCTATGTTGTCTGGGATATTAGGTCTGAACAAGACCTCCATCTTGAACTGATCATCTAAAAAATATGGGTGTGGGAGAAGATGCGAGGTAGAGGTAACTAAAATATCGGTCATTTCATTTTCCTCTCTAGGAATGATTTATATTGAGAAGGTGCATAGGGCTTCAATTTATCCTAGACTTGATTTTTGTAGTTCCTGAGTTTGGCATTCTTCATGATATACTAAGCTCAAACTTTATTTACTATGAGTTCAGTGTCTCCCTAAGCTCTTAAGATTTTGACTCCTCTTTATTTTTCAGTTGTTATACCTAATAGCAAGGCTTCATACTCTATTGTATTATTAGTGTTCTTGAACTATAGTTTGTATGTTATCCATGTTACATCTCCACTTGGTGATATGAGCACAATACTAGCTTCAAATCTGGCAGTAGCACAACTTCCATCAAATTCCAGGGTCCAAATTCTTGGGTCATTAGAAGAATTTGGCTATTCTTCTTCATAATCAAAATTAGTGAACAACATGTAATTTCTGAACTCCATTTCTTGATACAAGATTTGCACCTTAGGATCATCAAATTTTAAACTATGAATTTGGACTTCTCCTTGGGCTCTAGCTTAATTTTCTTATTCCCCATGGGAATAATAGCATGAGACTAGACTAACTTTATTTTTCCTTCCAAATCTTTGTAAAAGCTTCTACTTAGAACCATCCCATATGGAATGTCTACCACTAGGTTGGTTAGCTTCATTCTCTTTGTAGAATGAGTGGGCAATGCTACTTGAGTATCTTTCACTTGACCTATTAGAGGGACTTTCTTAGCATCCATAGAGTAACAAAATCCAAAGGTTTTAGTAAGAGTTAGGCCAAGGGGATAGACAACTAAAGATGACATGACATTATCTGAGGCACCAAATCCAATAATGTAGTTACTAAGTTTATGGACATTCACATTCAAAGATACATAGAAGGGATCTAGCTTTTGGCCAAGGGAGGTGACTAAAACTAGTGCTTCTTCCTCTTTGAAAAGATTAGACAAAATAAGATCTTCACCTAGTAGGGAATTGCTATCCAACTGAGGGTGGTCATTGCTAATGGTAGAATTAACATTACACTAAATTTTGATACTAGCATCATTCTTATAGTAATCTATTAGTTTTTTCATTTCAATTGTATGAGTTTTAAGATACTCTAGGGAGACACCTAAATACGAGCATCCTTACAATAATATATAATTTCAAATGGGGAATGGGACTTAGCATTTGGTTCAAATTTTGATTGGTCTTTCCTCCAATATGAAGAAGCAGATGCTCTAACTACAACTATCAAGGGGCCAACTGTTGTATTCTAGCAAGGAGAAAAATTGATAGGATTCTTTTCTCTCTTACTTCTTGTTGCCATAGTCATCTAAATCCCATCTAATGTTGTGAAACATTCACCTCCAACTTCTAAATCCAATTCATATTATAAAATGAAAGTTCTAGAGTCATCATGGGGAGTAGAATCATCTTCACTTTCTGGATATTCAATGGTTATCTCATTTTAGGTAGTGAGCTACTTATATCTATTCATTTCTAAGTAGGAATCACATCATGATTAACTCATAGATGAAAAATGCACATGTTTTGCTTCCTGGGAGGTGGTTCAATAGCAAGCTTCTACCTAGTAGATGGAAACTATAATTGTTTACCTTCATGTTTCCTTTGAGGGAAGTCTTGATATGGTTTTGGAAGAGAAGGACAAATTTTCCCTATTTTCTTTTTCTTGGAATCATTTCATTAGATAAATTTTGAAGCATGGCTTTATTTATGTTAATTACACTAGGGACAAAGCTTATATATGCTCCATTCTAAATCTCCCTCTTCCATTTCCTTGCTATAATCAGATCATCCTCGAACTCAATTGCCAAGTTTCAAGCAGATTGGTCACTTGTGCACTTCTAATTTGAAAACGTATGTTAGGTGTCATGGAACTAATAAAGAATGTCTTCTATTTTTTAGCAATAGGTCTTCTTGTAGCAGGAATCCTATTAACCATTTTGTTGAATATAGAAATTAAATCCCTCATAGGAACACATGGTTCTTTCTTCATCTAGGTAAGCTAAGTAAGGAGAGTATATTCATCCTCTGTACTCTTGTATCATGCCTCAAAATGAGCCTTCATATCATTCCAAGTTGTTATACATCCCACAAGAAGGTGCTAAGACCAATCAACAATGTTCTCAACTAGAGTCTCTACAAATATCCTTACTACTACATCCTCATGCTGAGGATAAACAACACTGCATGCATCGAAGAAATCTTCTATGTGCTTATGAGCAAAGATTTTCCCATCAACATTGAACTTGGGGAAATTCTTTTTGGAATCTCGTGATAGGCCATTATTGTTTTCTAGTTGAATTGGACCAATAGAATTACCCCATGGAAGAACCATGAACACAAGAAGTATAATAGTTACATGTTGGAATGTAATCATAGAAGGGGTAGCTACTTCATGAAGATTGTGGGCATTGCAAAATGGTGAGATTGTAGTGTGGAAAATAGGAGGTGAGGAAAAATGACTACATGTCTATGAAGAAGGGTGAAGTGCAAAAAAGGAGTACCACATATACCTTGATATGCTTAGTCCCAAGAATGTAGCCTCCCTCTTGCTATAGGATCTTCTAATATAGGGAAGTTATCTTTTTGCAACTCTTCAAACATATGATCAACTTTCCCTTTACCATGAGTGTTACAAGTATATGTGGAATCTAGGGTGAACTAGCTCAGTTTATAATTGGCATACTTCTCTTAATCTTCTTTCCCAAAATACTCCCTTCTAATATTCAACATTGTCTTCCTCTCTTTTGAGGGTGAAGCTCACTCTTCTATATTGGTCAAGGGATCTTTGGCTTTTCCAAGTGAGAGCGTTCAATTGATTTATGATGTTTTCTTGCTCATCCTGAAAGCCAAGGTTAGGTTGCACTACTAGGATTTGTCCCTCGTGAAGCAACACCATTTATCCTTAAGAGTGTTTATACATGATTCAACTAATTGAGTGTCATAGAGATAATTTCCAATTTTCTTAGTAAAGCCACAAACCAACTTACTTAAGAGAACCAAGAGCATGTAATTTGTTCCCCAGTAGAGTTACCAAAAACTATTGGTTAACATTTTCTCTTCCTTAATATATTTGTTTGTACCTCGACTCTTTACTTTCCCTATGGCTTATGGGGAACATGAAGTTAACAAAAAAATGGGTCAATTTAGTAATCTATTCAAAGAGCCCTAAATTGAGAGGTACAACTCGCTTGTAAGTGCAAAATATGCAATGAATTTTTTTTTGGGGTTTTTGGGGGATATGCTCTTAACTTGAGAATAGAAGAAGCAAAACCAAGTTTCTCAAAACTTTAAACAACCCATGCAAAGAAAAGGAGAAAAATACACTACATGCACTCTACTAAAATCATCAATGTAGAGAAACAAAAACATGCAGAATTGACTACAATGGCAGGAATAGAGGAAAAGACCATGAAATAAGTAATTCCTAGAATATGTATTTTAGTTGATGTCTTGATAATGCCCAGATTATCTATCCTTCAACCACTCCATAGATTAGTTTTTGACTTCTTTTTGCAATGAATTAACTAAAGACATGGTCCACTAGAACTAATGGAAGATGTGTTTATGCTAAATAGAGTAAAGCTTACCATTCATTAAATAAAATGAATAAAACCAAGTTAATTTACATTCATTCAATTTTTAGCACTAACAAATTCATTCCATCAATTCCTCTTCAACTAAATAAACAACCAAATTTAAAATAAACCCAAAGTCTCACATAGTAGTCACAACTATAGGGGTTTGCCAAAAGTAAATTTTATCAATCTTATTAACTTCTTGAAAGCTTACATATATAGGCCTTCTCAAAATGGCTAGTTACATTCAATGATTGCTTCACAGAGCATCTCTAAATAGAAATAATAATAATAGAACAAGCTTAAATAATTTGTATGTTATAGATATTAGCAAAACATCAAGAGTGGCTACAAAAAGAAAGAGAAGAAAGAAGAATGATAGATGTCAAAGACAGTTACATCTTCTATAGAGTAATTGATTTAGCTTTGTATGCTTTCACAACACCAGTTACATTGTTTATCTCTTTGGCATTTGGAATGATAATAATGTCAGCCCAACCTATCTAGTAGACTCATGCATGTCTATTAACTCATCCATTCTAGTCATTCTTGATTTATACTTCCCTATTTCTCTAATTATGACTGCATCTACTACTGAGAGCTCTTGGATTTTAGATACTTGGAAATTGAGAGGGTCAATGGTTTCATCAAAAAATGCCAAGAAATTTGATGCCATTCTCTTAATATCCAAAATATTTCCATTGGTGGATACAAAAGACTATGTGTGCAATATTTCAAGTTGTGAAAGCATTTGTCAATAACTTTTTGCATCAGGTCGCATATATCTCCTAGCTTATTTGCAGACCTTGTGGAGCTTTCTATGACAAACTTTAAGGATTGTCTCCAATGAAACAATGGCTCCATGCCTTTCTTGAGGATCCCATGAGTAATTTCCACATTTTTCTTCATGTCAATTACCACTTGTAGAAGGGCCAATTGCTTTATCAACTCATTAGCCACCTTCTATGTAGTCTTCTCATGGTTTGAGGTTACCTATCTAAGCTTGTGTGCATCCAACACCCCAAGTTTTCCACTAGTAGGTTACCTTGAATCTTTAGTTGATCTACCTATGCCTTTCCAACCTACCCAAACTATCTTTGATGTTGTAACTTTTTCAGCAAGTTCTTGTTTTCTTCTACATTTAGGTCAAATTGACCTAGAGATGTGCTTCCAAGGGTAGACCTGATGCATTCCACTAGCTCCTTGTTTCAAGCCTTCAACACTTCTTTCTTTGCTCTGAGCTCTTCTAACTTATCCTTTATTTTCTCATTGGTGGACATCCAAATATTTATCATGGAATCATGAATAGGGATACCAAGATCCAATGTTGTGATTTGGAAATCATCTTTTGATAGCTCATGAAATCTGTCATCTTTATATGGCTTAGTGATTTTGATTAGAATGTGACTAGTAGAGAAATCTATAGTCAATGTAGTAATTGTCTTTTTCTTCTTTTCCTTTTTGGATGGTTGAGAAGAGGTGACTTGTGTGATCAAATGATTTGATGGAGTAGTATCCTCATATCTCCTCTTCTTTATGTCAATAGTCTCCTTGCACCATGACTCCGTAGATAACACATTGACAACCAACTACAAGGCAGTGGGATTAGAAAACTTCCTTGGCATTATTGAAGTTGTGCTATCCTAGGAAGCAATGGGGAAAGTAGATACCTTAGTTACCAAAAGGGTTAAGGTTTCTCCTTGTTGGGATACATCTTGTTCCTGATCATCCATAGGATTGGTGTCACCATCCAAATTGATAACTTAAATGGGGGAGGAAGGCTTAGCAACTGATTTTTCTTGCTCCTTCCCCTTATCTATGTCATCTTACTTTTGTCCAATGTTTCTAGTGTTTAGAAAAGAGCCACTTCTACACAAGAGTAATTGGCATGTTCTTCTTTGGAGGTTAGTCTCCTCCTTGCCCAGTGGATTGAGTAGGGCCTACAATACTTGAAGTAGTAGTCATGGTGGTTGTTGCTAGGGAAAATTGAGCAACCCTAGATGAAACTTCTCCCATAGAACCAGTACTTCCCATTCTTTTCTTTCTTTCTCGAGTTCATTCAACCCATTTTTTCAGTTCTTTTGAAGATCCCATGCATTAAAATCTCCATGGTATTAATAACTGGGCTAGCATATGGGTAGGACAAAATTAGGGTGTTCTTGATCTTTTCATATGATGTAGGATGAATGAAGCCTCCATTATCTGCAAGGTCAGAAACATCAACATAATTTTTATATACTTTTATTTCATCAATAGTTAGTCATGACCAAATCTCATTCAAGTTTGGTACTCATTGAGACACCTAGACCAATAATCTTCAATGTCTGGGAAATGCCTATAGGCATATCCCATTTTCAAATGGTCCTTTACAAAATCAATTGGATCATACTGGGGTCTAAGCACCTCATAATCTAGCAACTTGATCTTTCCTTGAAAGCTTTCACTAGATTTTGGAAATCTGATTTGGAGGCACAAGAATACAAATCAACTACTATAGGAAATGAAATCTTGACAATCTTCTTTACATTAGAATAGAGGGTGTTTACTTGTAGGATTTTTCAACACAACTTGACTAGCACCACCTTTTACCTTGGAAACTTCTTAGGAAATCCATCCTAAGCTCCTATCTATAAATAGGAGAAAATTAGGCACTGGATGAATGAGTATTCGAATTGAGTTATTGTGGAAAATTTCCTCAGGTGAGAATCTCCTCACTAGGCATCCTTGCAATTCATGACATAGCCTCACTATGAAGGTATCATTAACCAACACATACTCCTTGTAACTTCTCTATAGTTGTAGATGTAGGTAAAAATCATAGACTTTAGTGTTCTCATTGTAATCCTAAATGCTAGGGAGGCTAGGCCACCTGTGGTGAGTTGCTAAGGTATAAATCAAATAAGAAGATATGTATAACTCCTTGAAGCCTCTGGCTAAATTTTACCATGACAAAAGTTCATGGTAGTTGATCTATGCTCAATCTATGTGCATATTTCTTGCACAAATTCCTTGCACTAAAAAGAAATAATGCTTGAAAAATTCCAATATCTCTTCTTTTCCTTTTAACCTGAGGAGAAGTGTGAGGATATCTACAATCTCTTGCTTTAGATTTGTGTTGAAAAAATTCTTTGGTATCTTGCTCTTCTTCGAGTGAGTAGTCTAGAACTAGGTATTCTATATGTTCTCCTATTAGAGAGTCTTCTTTTCATTGAACATGGAAGCAAAAGACATGAAATCTATGTCACAATACTACTCCTTGATTAGGATGCCAAAATTAGATTGCATCAATGCCTTATAGATAGATAGGAGAATAGAATGGTCAAGAAATAAAATATGCTTTGTTTCTGAGTCATATCATTCTATGCATTCTCGAACAAGATTAGGTGGATTTATAACCATAGGAAAGCCAGTTGCCTCAAATAGTCCACTATCTTTGAGCTTCTAAGTGATTGGGTAAAGATGTTGAGAATTAAGCCTTCTATGAAGATCACCCAAATTGTAGAATTTGAAGGATGTGTCTAACAACTCTTTTAGCTCACTCTCTAGGCCAATAAGTTTCTTGTAACTAGAAGATTTGATTTTCATTTGCCAAATGATTACATAGGATGTGGATTTCAATAAATAGTTGTTTTCAATATACTTGAAGAAGAGAATTAATAACAATCCTAGTGACATAGGAAAATGAATTCAAACATTGGCATCACATGAATGAAATTCAGTTCAACCAAAATTCATAATGAACATATTTATGTTTAATTACATGAGTAATGACTATTTAAACTTTTTGTTTACTTGCACATCAGATATAAAATTTTTGAAAGCACTATTACTTTACTAGAGTGATATGACATGACTTTTCATGAGTATTTTATCTTTACGAGGAGTGCCCTTCTTTTCTTCAAAGTCTAGAACACACACATATTTAATGGTGTTAACATATGCAAGAGAGGGAGATACACTTAACTTTTTTGGAAATCATTTTCCCTTTATCTAGAAATACAACATAGGTAGTAATTCTTTGGTAGCATGCACACTCTATTCCTCTCCTTTCTGCCAAAATCTTTTAATATTGTCCTTTCTTTGTATTAGGGTATCCTTCTTATTATTTATTTTTCTAGAAGTATCTAATGAGAATATTTGAGGAATATTTATATTTGTGGGCATCTATACTTCAATCTTTTCACAATCTTCAGAAAAATGACTTCCTTTTTTATCTTAAGGTGGAAAATTCCCTTTACGACCACATTTCCTAATCTGAAACTCAGTAGGAAACCTTTTAAACTTTTATTTCTTTGTGAAAGCCTCAATTCTTAGTGTCAAATCACATGTTAACAATTTCAAGTTTTTATACATTCCATCAATCGTTGGGGAAAATATTTATCTTAAGTTCATGTGGCATCGGAAGTAGAGACTAATGACTTTGTTTTCATCAATATGTAGCAGATCAACCATAAATGCATAATACTTGACACATTTAGTCTTATTTATCCAAACCTTTAATGACATTCACATTGGCTTCCATCCATAACCTCATAGGCCTCTGGTATTGGCAAAATCAAATTTGGGACTTATCAGCTATTGCCATGGCTTTGTTCCTCAAATTCACACTTGATGTGGTTTTCTTGAAGGGGAAAATTTGTTTGAGATCTCCAAAGCCATGGAATATGAAATTTTAGGGCTAAGTACATGGTAATAAGGTGAAGAACAACTTACTTCTCATTGGGAAGATGGAAAAATACAACCGAGTCACTTCTAGATCACCTAAATCCCACATGCATTGGAAAAATAGGAAACCTACAATGGAATAAAGTAGATGTCTAAGGAAAGATGAGAAGTAAGTTACCTAAGACACATTTAGACATATATCTTTTATTTACACTCTCACTCTAACCAAAGACTTCAAAAAATAGAAGAAAGGAGAACTCAAACTTGGAAACACTAGTCACCCCTAGGTTTCTTCTTTTAACCCCTTACAATCTTCAACTAATAATTTTCCTATTTGTTTAAGGTTTCCTTATCTTTGTGTTCATTTCTAACATGGTAAATCCTATGAAGATATTGGTAACACTTTGGGTGGATTTTTGAAGGTGGAATATGTGACTAAAGTCTTTGGTTGTACTTCCTTTTCTTGCATTTTAATTAAAGTTGACATTTCAAAATCTTTGCCTAGAGAGATTATTCCAAGTGTTGATGATAGATCTTGGTGTTAGTTGGCAGATCATGATATGGCCCTATTTTTTTGGGAGAAGTATTTTTCTATTAGATGTTTGACTTAAATATGCTCTTGTAGTGCTCACATGTAGTTATCCTCAACTTGCTGAAAGAATTTTCTTGTGAGCACCTTACTATTTTTCCAATATTGATTCTGAGGATGATTTTACAAAGGATTCAATATTGCAATCTTATTTCTTCCCCTCCTTGTCTATATTATTTGAATATGGATTTTAAATCAGATTTTCTATAATTTTCTTTTCTCCTCTCCACTCTTCTCATGATTCACTTGTTAATTCTAATTTCTAGTCCAAATATGCTTTTGATAATAAAATGAGTGATTTTGGGTCTTTTTTCTTTTTTCTTTTTCTATTTGATGTTCTCAAGGACTCTTATATTATTTCTACTACTAATTTTATTATCTCTAATACTATCTGATTCTATTAGTAATAATTTGATTTAATTTGTAATATTACTTTCCCTAATACTATTATGTATACTAGTAATTTTGTTGTCTATAATGTTGTCTACCCACCTTTTCCTATAGATTGATTGTGTTCTAATTGTAATCTACTTGAATAGCTACTCAATGTTCAAGAATAATTATCCCACTAGAAAATTGTCACCATGTTTTAATTGAATGTTAGATAAGCATCTAAAAAGATCTATTTAAAAATATGATGTCACTTATTTAGCTCCAACCTTTTCTTGATCAGTAAGAGGTTGAAGTCAAGATTAATTATAATTATGTGTTGTAATTTATTATATTATTGTTTAGTGGTAAAATGGAAGCACTTTAAATATGATGCAAACTTCCACTTTACAGGGTCACTAAGCCATTCAAATATGTGTCAAAGGAAAAGAGGGGAATTTCTAATTATGACTCCACTTATGGTCCGAATTAGATTAGCTAGGACCTAAAGGAAAAGGGGTGCCAATACTAAATTTGGCTTGTAAAGAGGAATAAAATAAAAAGAAATACACTCTCCTAGGCCCTTAATAGGATAATGTGAATATGAAATTGAACTAAATTCTTATAAAATATAAATTTAGATACTATGTGAATATAATCAAGCCAATTGAGATGCAAATCTAGAGTAAAGATATGAAAGGAAATGAAATATGACTCTCCTTGAAATGCATAGTAGAAGATGTGTTTTTACTCAAGAACTGTTGGATATGAATCTTTTTAGAACTTTCATTCATAGATCTTGGAATGAAATGATGAAAGGGGCAAAACCCAAGATCTCCCTGAAATCTAAGATTGAAGGACTAGGTCAACTTGGAAGGACATCCTACAACCAAGTTGATATAGTTTGCAACTCCAAAAATGAGGACTCCAAAAATATTTTGAACTATAGGTTCCAAATTTCTAATCTTTTTTCTTACAACCTACAAATCAACACAAAAAAGAAAGGTTTGTGGGTTTTGGTTTGACAAGGGCCTTCCTTGGTCAAGCCCTAGGTTAAGGAATCAACAATAATTGAGAAATATAATTTTAAATAATTGTAAAGACAATGATAAATCTTAGGATTCACCTTTCCCATGTGTATGTAGTTTATTTGTATCATAGATTTTGAATTAGGAATGCAAGGTATCTCCACTCTTTGCAAGAGATCTACCATAATTTCATCATGGTACCATGAAAATGAATATGCATCAATGGAGAAGAAGATGAATGCTTCAATACAAATCTCTTCCCTTGATGGCCAATAATATGATAGATCTTAAAGAAGAAATGCTCACAAAGGATTCTTCAATCCTAGATAGAAATATCCTTGCTTGAATGCTTGGAAAAGTCTTGAATGCAAAAGGAAAAATATTCATTAGAGAGAAAGAGCTTGAATCACTTGAGATAATATATGAATGAGATACTTGAGATATGATGATATATAAAAATGAAGCCTCCAAGTCTCTTTATATATGAGTTTTTGGGTGGGAAAACAATATAGGATGACTAGATAATGGTCATAAACTAATTAAACCCCTAAGGAATTTTGGGTCCCAAGATTTGGAGCTATTGGGGAATAGGTCAACTTGGGTCAACCAAGTCTAGGAATATGTTGATTTGGGAGGACTAGGTTGACCTAGGTTGACCTAGTGTATGAGGATAGGTCCTAGGTGACATAGAAAGCCAAGGAAAATTCCAAAAGGATAGGGTGGAAAAATGGCAATGAGAAGAGGAAAAGAGGAACATGCACAAGAATATCCATGGTTTTAAGAAGTAATTATGAAGAGGAGGGAGCTAAAAGGTCTTAAAAGGAAAGTAAGCCCATTTTAAGATGGTACATTTAGCCCCCACTTTAGTAGAAGTATGAGTTTCCTCAAACTCATAGTAATGTAATAAAAAGGATAAAATCTTATCATGACTAAGGAGGATAAGAAATCATCAAGCCACTAAAAGACTTGAGAGTATTTTTCACATCTAGAATCATAATAAGAAAGATAAGTGCTACAAAACAAAAAGGGGGTATAGTTTCTTTGGCAATAAGGTTTGTGTACCTTATTGTGAACCACACAATGAAAAGGAAAGAGCTAGGGGGAAAGGTATTTATAAAAAGGGGATGACATTAAATAGTCTAGTGTGTGTGGCATGCTAGTCAATCTATCAAGTGATTCAACTTTAAGGGAACTACATGTCCCAAAAAAGAACAATAAAAGAAGTGATCTAGGCATAAGGATTTTTGTGCTATAATGGGATCAAAACAAGTCTAGGTTTCCCAAAATGTTAGTAGTCAAAAGAAGGGTTGAAAACAAGGATCCAACCTCTAGAGCTATCAATATTTAGAGAGAGATCCAAAAAGAGACCAAGCCCCCAAGAACTATCCATAGTTCCTTAAAACTAAAAAGGAAAAAAAAAGAAAAAGAGAGAGGAAAAGCATGAAATAAAAATGTATAAATTTAGGTATACCTTAGAAATCATACTAAGTAGTAAAGGTTGAAGTACTACAAACTATACACAAAATCTATATTTTTATTCCATGGGCAAAAGGGATGAGTGGAGTGTATGTCTCTATATTGTTAAAGTGATTAAAAATTCCTTAATTAGTGCAATATATTTAACATAAGCATCCATGCATCCATGAAATAATGTTTCCACTCTGAGAAGCCCCCAAGAGGAGAAACATATCAAGGGAAATGAGCACAACAAAAAGATAGAGCACAAAAGGGGATCTACTAACTAAGGGGTCAGTAAGATCATATGGTAGCATGTAATGTTAAGTCAATTATGAAAATATCATCATTCTAAAAAGGAAGTAAAACTACAACATAATGGAGGAAAAGACACAAAAGAGATAAAAAGAAGAGTCATTTTGGGCCAATAACATGGAGATCAAAAAGAGTTTGTGCTACCATATCATAAGAAACCAAGAAGACTAAACAAGACCACTAGTGCAAATAATAGCATAGGTACAACATAACATGAAACAAAAAATAGAAGAATGATATAAATAAAATCATGATATATGAGAAAACATAAAACACTAAAAAATATCATGATGGATGGAGTTCACATCTAGCATTCTATGTGCCCCATCCCATCTCTATCTAAAATTCTAGGGGAAGGATGGTGAATCATGAGAGGAACCATGTCCATGTAGTAAAAATCACAATGAGTTCTAAGTAAGGACTTTGAGAGTTACTATGCTCATTAGTAGAAAAGATTGTAAGTCGTGTAGAAAACACGTTAGGAAAATCACAATCTATAATAATAAAATCATCATCACTACTATCATCTAAAGTATCCTCTATATCTAGATTAATAGAATCTAAAATACAAACAAAATCATTATATAAATGCAAAGTGTTACCTTTTTGAACCTCCTCCAAAGACTTACACATAGTTTGATCAAAGGACAGTAATGGTTGAGATGAAGATGTAGATTGAGAAGAAAGAGAGTGAGCTTTAGCCTTAGCTCTAGCTTAATGGTTCCTACAATGTTAATGAGAAAGTTGGTTATCAATAGCCTTATAAGGAATAGCATGAGGAATAGGATCAACAACCATAGGTTCTAAAGAATTAACATCAATAGCTTGAGATGTTGTAGCTAAAGAAATGGATGTAGAGGGTAAAATAGATTCACAAGTAGAAGGAGTTGATGGAGTAGGAAGGATAGGTAGAGGTGAACAACCCTTAGGAAGACTTAGCTCCATTATCTTAGCTACTTTATGTCTTTGATAATTCCTATAGAGATTATTGGGATGAGTAGGTGGTTTTTTAGGACAAGATGGCCAACAAAAATCAATCTCAACACAATCTATTGGACGTGATAGTTTATAAAGAGAATGATTAATAATAACAATATCTTTATCACAAGGAAAATTAAGGCTTTTATGAAAAGGAGAAACTATATCTTGCATAGCAGAAAGAAATGGAATACTCGACTTAACTTAAAATTGATCAAAAGTAGGAATAACAAAAAAGACAACTTATGAATAGGTTTACCTAAAAGTTTAATAGGTAAAGTGATAAGACCTTGAGGTGAATAGAGAAAAACATCACAATTTTGAATCCATACAGAAGTAGAAACATAAGTGTCTCTATGAAATCATTTGTTAAGAAGGTGTTCTTCAGTGATAAAATTCATAGTAGAGGAAGGATCAACCAAAGTACCACGATAAGGAATACGAGAAACTCTAGAAGTGATGTAAAAAGGAACATTAGGTTCCTTAAAAAAAATTGACTTACTAAAGCTAATAATTGGCAATGTTAGTTAAGGATTAGGTGGAGAAGAAATCAAAGGTTGAGAGTCTAACTCAACATGATTAACCACATGATTCACTTTTTTTTTATCTTCTCATCATAATCAATATTGTGATTAAAAGAAGAAGGTTGATTAATAACATTTTCTGACTGTGAAGGTATAGGATTAGCATAAATCTAAATTTTTTGATTAGGTGGTGCAATAGACTTATTCATTTTGTTAATTTAAGAATTTTAATGTCCCTACTTTTTTATTAGGTTTGAATGTTGTAACCTCCAACTATTTGGCAAGACAATAATGCAAAACATATTAGAAATATTGGATTAAGTGAATAATAATGTAAAAACTACCCAAGCTATCCTTCCCAATCCTTTGGAAGAGAGTCTTCTTTGATCTCCTAAAAATCTAGTGAGAATTACTTCTCAACTAGGTAATCATCATGTGAAGACTATCATTCCCAGGCCTCTATCGAGATCTCTGATCGATAATACTACTTGGTGAAGATCCCACCTCCAACCAAGCCTCTTGTCTCTAACAGATGCATTTTTTTGACCACTACAATATATATTGTCTCTAAGTTATTCTCTATAAATCCATCTCTAATATTCCACTTTAGGAATCTTAACATTTTCTCTTAAATATCATCTCTCCACTTAGTGCCATTTTGAGGAACTTGACATTTAAATGAATGCCCTCTACTAGGTTATCACTTATCCCCTCATGATAGGATCTCAGTAGTGTAATGTATCCATATCCAATGGAACTAACTCTTCATAGCTTCATTTCAATGGCTCTCTTATTCTCAGAAAGGAAAGACTATATGAATAATATGCTTCTCTTATTGTTTGTCAGACTACCACTATTTAGTCAAAGTACAACTGTCTAAATCACTTTATTGCCTTAGTTATCCATGATGTCTTTTTGATCTACATTGCCTTGATGATTATGTGGTCATTTTGGTCTATTTTGAAATGATATAATGTCATGGCTTTGCATCAATTTTTATGTGTCTTTTCTCCCTATTATTGAATATAATGAATCTTTGATGCTTCATGTTTTAAATCCTGGTTTGACTATTTTTCTCTTTTGATCAAGGTATTTGTGTTTAGCATTGTTATCCAATTTCATTTCCTTCTCAAGCTTGTTCATTTCTTTTTCCTTGTGACTTTATAAATCCCAATCATAGCTAGTTTTTATATACCTTATAACTATGATGATGCTAGTTTTTTTCACTCATATCATAGGTCATACAATCCATTTTTCTCTATTCTAATGATTTCTTCTCTTCAATTTGATTGGTTGATTCTTGGTGAATATTTCTATTTTGTTTGGCTATAATTTCTATTCTATTAGGGAGGCCCATGTATATAGTATTTGATGTAACTTATTAACTAAGACTTGGGATTGTATAGCCTATTCTTGCTAAAGTATTTTCACAAAATTAGAGAGATGACCAACGTTGCTCAGAAAAAACTGACCAGTAGACCACTCAGTAAGAAACTAAGTCAGGTTAGCAAACACAAAGACTTGTGTTTGGTAAAAAAAAAGGTTGGTCAAGACTAGACTGAGTTACCTTAGTTAACAAGGGAAATCAAGTGAGCTTGGAGAGAGCTCTATTAGACTAGAGACCAAGATAACTTGGTCAATAGAGAGCCTGAGTAACTTAGTCGACACTATGACTGAAGGACTTGGTAAACATAGGGAAGAACTTAGTTGAACATAACACAACCAAATTTGAGGACCAAGTTAGAATAGAGAGCTCAATTTTCATGGAAACTAAGTAACTTGGTGACCAAATTTTAGTTTGGTTTCTTTTACCATTAAAATGCAAGACATGATCAAAGACTTGCAACTCTATTTTGCACAAATACTAAATACAATGTAGAATAGATAGAAAAGGAGACAACTGCAAAAATACAATGAGCTAGAGATAAACAAACATGCTTTCTTTCTTTCTATTTTAGAAATGATTCAACCTATTATAGATCTGGGAGTGTATCACTTCAAACCATAACCAAAATACATTAACATGTTACTCCTATTGATCAAATGAACTTGTAGCTATAAGGGTTACATATAATAAAGGCCTAGAGCAATCACTACTTCAAGAGAACAACATTAACTTGAAAAATACATAAAGAGATCCAACCTTGCAACTGCAAACTCTATTATTCCTCTATTGTTGCTACTTTGCAATTTTCTCCTTCTTCTCTCTTCTCTCTACTCTTCTTAGACTTCTCTATATTATGAACTGAATATATTCCATTCTATTTATTTCAACACACAAATAAAAGTTCTCTCATTTCAAATTTGAACTTACCTACTAAGATAAATGCTCTGTTAGATAGGTTAGTTGTTGGCTTAAGGAGAAAATTAATAGTTTAATATTTAAACACTCCTCCTTTGTCTTGAGCCAAACAAACAAGGATCACTTCTAATCTAAATAAACTATGCCAAAACTTATTCTTAGGTGCACATAACTTGCTATGCCCAATGCCTTGGTGAAAATGTTTGCTAGCTGCTTCTTGGACTTACAATATTCCATCTTGATATCTCCATTCTCCACTAACTCTCCAATGAAATGGTATCTAATCTCAATGTGCTTGCTTCTCCCATGGAAAACTAGATCCTTTGCTAATGAAATTGAGAAAATATTGTCACAATAGATTGTGATTCCATTCTCTTTCTTTTCATTCAAATCTACCAAGATTCTTCTTGGCCAAATAGCTTGACATGTTGCGATATTTGCTACTATGTATTCAACCTCTACTATAGATTGAGAAATAATTGGTTTCTTCTTTGATGCCCATGAAATTACACCTGATCCCATATGAAACATATAACCCAATCACTATTAGTGTAACCAATCAGCCTAAAATCATTATCAGCAGTATATAAAATGCCAAATCTATTGGTAGAATTCACATACCTTAGTATCCTCTTTCCTTCTTGCCAATGGGAATTCTTTGGTGTTTCCGTGAATCTAGAAACCAAACTTACTACATAAATTGTGTCAGGATGAGTTGTTGTCAAATACATCAAGCTTCCAACCATACTTTTATACAATGTTGGATTCACATTGTTGCTGCAATCTTCCTTGCTCAACTTTAGACCTATTGTTGTTGGTGTTGGGGCTGCCTTACTATTTTTCATTTTTAATCTCTCCAAGATATGATTTTCATATTTTTATTGAGAGATAAAGATGCCATCATTCATTTATTTTACTTCTATAGCTAGAAAGTGCTTCAAGAGACCTAAGTTTGTCATCTCAAATTCACTCTTCATGGCCTCTTTGAACTCATTGATTAGGAAATTATCATTTTCATTTAAGATTAAATCATCTATATACAAGATAATAATCAAAACCTTATCATTTGTTACCTTGATATGTAGAGTGGGCTCACCATCTCTTTTGCTAAAGCCATTGTTCATCAAATATGAGTCAATCCTACTATACCATGCCCATGGAGCTTTCTTGAGCCCATAAAGAGCTCTCTTCAGCCTATATACTTTTTTTTACTCACCCAAAACTTCATAACCATGGTGGTTGTTCCACATACACCTCTTCTTTCAATACTCCATTCAAGAAGGTGGAATTCACATCCATTTGATATACCTTCTATTTTTGTTGGGTTGCAACTATTATGACAACACACACAGTTTCCATTCTTGCAACTGGGGCATAAGTCTCATCATAATCTCTATCATATTGTTGTTTATACCCCTTTACCACTAATCGTGCCTTATGCCTACCTATTTTTCCTTTAGCATTGTACTTGATCTTATAGACCCATTTAACTCCAATAACTTGTTTCTTGGGAGGAAAATTAGGCGACTTCCATGTTTCATTTCTCTCTATAGTATCTATTTCCTCATCCATGGCATTACACCATTTCTTTTCTTTCATGGATTTTTAAAAAATAAATTGGATTACTATGGGAAAATAATGCAAAATTAACACTCTCATCTTAGTCTTCATCATACCTTTCATCTTAGTATATCCCCCTTAGACTCTTAGTCTTTCTTGGTAATAGGGAGGCAAGAGTGGGATCATAATTTTCAGTAATACTATTGCTACTATTTTGTATACCAAATTAGGGCCATCTAGAACTACTAGTAGCTAATTCTCTACATATTTGAGGTTTCTTTCCACTTTGTCTTTGTCTAGAGCTATCTATATCTATTGCTCCTTCATTTTTCTAATCACCAATTTCATATTCTTCATCAATAGTAAAAAATTTACTTGAAGTGATTGAAGATTCATCCACTGAGCCATTCCATGACTGATTTTGTAGAAACTCCACATCACTTGAAATGGTGATATTCTTGGTGATTGGATTATACAATCTATAGGCCTTTGATTCCAAACTGTAACCTATGAAGATGCACTTCACACTTTTATCATGCAACTTTTTCCTTTTCTCCTTTGACATGTGTGCATAAGCTACACACTCAAACACTCTTAAGTGCTCAACTATCCATCTATGTCTTATCTATGCCTCGAGGAATCTTGTTATAGAATGCCATTATAGGACAACTTTTTATCAAGTATATCGATGTTGCTACAACCTCTCCCCAATATTCAGTTGAAAGTCCCTTTTCTTTCATCATGCTCCTTGCCATCTCAACAATGGTTCTATTCTTCCTCTTAGCCACTCCATTTTGTTGTGGAGAATAACTAGCTATAAGCTCCTTCTTGATGCCATTTTTCCTACAAAATATTACAAAAGAATTGGAGGTATACTCCCCTCCTCTATCCAACCTTAGGACTTTGACAAAATGTCCACATTCTTTTTCAACCATGGCTTTAAATTCAACAAACTTATCAAATGCTTCATATTTTCTTTTCAAAAAATACACCCATGTCCTATGACTGAAATCATCTATGAATGTCATAAAATAAGTACTCCCCCCAATAGAATCAATTTGCATAGGGCCAACTAAATTATAATGCACCAACTCTAATGGTTCCCTTTCCCTTCTAGAAATACTAGAATTAAAGGGAAGCCTATGTTTCTTATCCAAAATACAAGCCTCACACTTGTCAAATGAATTTACAATATTTTGAAAACCTTCTACCATTATTTTCTTGGACAATAGATTTAAACCAACAAAGCCAATATGTACATACCTAAGATGCCATCACTTTGAGGGGTCTTCAATTATGCTCTTTAGAGTTGATTATTGATGTATTATTGTACATACAAGCATGGGAGGTACAAAAATGACTTGAGAAGATAAACATGTCTCTATCTTTAATGGGAACATTCAGTTCTTTTTCATTTGGAACGTTGCAAGTATCTTCTTACTCTCATCCTTCTCATGAATGACATACTTGTCATTTTCCATCAGCACCTTGTAACCATTTTGAATGAGTTATCCAACACTCATCAAATTGTGCATCAAATCTGGGGAAAAATAAGCATTTTGTATCTCCTTCTTCTCACCTTGCAAAGTGCAAACCATGATAGATCCTTTTCCCACAATGGTAATGGTTCCATTGTTTCACATTTTAATTTCAAACTTGAAATTTCTATTAATGAATAAAAATAAGATTTCATTACCACTCATGTGGTTTCTACAACTATTTTCCAAATACCATACATCAGAGCTACCTTCTTCACCAATGTTATACATGATGAAGGTTGTGGGATAGTTTACATTTCCCATATTGACATTAGCCACATTTACACTCTGCCTTGACTGATCATCTTGCTTCTTGCAACATTCACTAAAATAATGCCCAAATTTATGACATTAATAAGATTGTACATTACTATTCTTAGAGTTATAGTTTTTCTTGCCTCCTCTGTAGTTATTTTGAGAGTTTCTTGCTCCCTATTGATTTCATGCTTGTCCTAAGGTTTCTCCTCCAACATTCCTTTGCCCCTTTTTCCCACGACCTATACTTCTAGAGCCTCTATCAAAGCCATTTCTTCCTCTCCCCCTACCTCTTGAATTTTCTTGAGCTTCAACAACTTGTTCTTGGGAAGATGTAGTTGTTCTATTAATTCGACGCTCATGGGTTTGAAGAGTACCCATTAAATCATCCATTTTCAATGTCGTGAGGTCCTTTTCTTCTTCAATGGTCATCACAAGATTATCATACTTTGGAGGAAAAATCCTCAATATATTTTCACCTATTCTCTTCTCCTCATAGTCTTCTCCATTTCATCTCAACTAGTTTATAAAACTAGAGGTCCTTGAGATAAAATCTAAAATAGACTCATTATCCTTGATGAAGGGTGCTCCCCTTAATACCACAAACTCATAACAGTAAAAAAGAAACAATAGAAAATGCAAGAAAAAATATTGACTTCTTATTTGCACCATAAATGTATAATAACAAAATTCATAAGAACAATATGCTAACCCACATGGGTGCCTTCATTATAGTAATATGTAAGGCAAGTTGCGAACTATCACCTAGAGTTGTCCAAGAAAACATTCATGATTTTCTTAAATAGAGAATTTTATTCCACCTAGGAAGGTTCTAGACAATGAAACTTAATACCTAGGGCTAACAGACCTTAACAATACATATAGAGTTGGCCAAATACATCTTTGACAATTATTTTAGATATTTCGGGTAGCCCAACTTTCAAAGGCTATAACTCTCAAACCATTGCCCTGATTGGCTATTATAATCACTTTTAAAAAATACCAACTGCTGATCTACAAGCTTAGAACTGCACAAGTGCCCTTCCATCAAGTTTTTAGATCTCATCTAGACACTCTAAGGCCTCCAACAGTGAGCTTGAATATTTTTTTGCAAATTTTTCCACTAAAAATCCACAATAACTTCTCTAATACTTATGCTTAAGGAATGAGATTTTTATGGTAGGCTTACAACTCTAAAATGAACCTTGCTATAGAAATGAGAACATTTTGAGCTCATCTGAAAAACTTACTAAAAATAGCATGTTCCCATAAATAGTAGCCACCCTGTCTACTACTCCTTGTTAAAATAGAAAAGACTAAAAAGAAAATATTTTTGGGTGATGCAAGATTGCTCTTACACCCAGAAATTCCTACGTCAAACACCTAGGGTAATTTGAGAAGTGACTCTGTCACATCTCAAGTGTTTAGAGGAAAACCAAGATGGTCAACCTCCTCCTTTGCTAGCCATGATGAATCCTCAACTAGTATCCCTTTCCATTTGACCAGATATTCCTCATAAATTCTATTCCTAGTGCTCTTTCCAACATGACTATACAATATCTCCTCAATCTCCTTTGTACTTGAACTAGCTACTACAATACTCCACTGTGCTTCTAGAACTTCAGCTCCATCACCTCCTTCATAATACTCTATTAAATCTAAAATATTAAATATTTGTTAAATATTCAATTTGGTAGGCAAACCCTCTTCATAAGCATTTCTACAATCATGCATTTTCACTACCTTGTACAGTCTAAACTTCTTCATCTTCAACTTATTATATGTACCTACTGTAAAAAACTCCTTCCTCAAATGAACCATGACTTCATCTCGAATCTAAAATTCCTTATACCTCCTTTTCATATCTGCCTTAGCCTTATAGTGTGTATTAATGTTTATGATGTTCTTCCTCATCTCATCATGGATGTTCTTCAAAGGTTCAACAAAAATCTTCTACTTCAACACTACTTATCTCTCCTTTATCTAACTACCTCAATTCAAAAGCATTTCTGGGACTACTCCCATATACAATTTGGAATAGTGATTTACTAGTACTCCTATTGATATAATTATTATATATAGATTCCACCTATGGTAAAATCATATCCCATCCTTTTGGCGTGTTTCCAACAAAACATCTCAGCAAATTTCCCAAACTGCAATTTAAAGCTTATGTCCATCCATTAGTCTATGGATGATGTGATGAATTGAACTTCAAATTTGTCTTCAACTTCTTCCATAATGTACACCAAAAATACCCACCAAATTTGGTATCTTGACTTGAAACTATACTCTTTGGTAGACCATGTAGTATCACCACTTCTCTGAAAAATAGTTCTGCCACATGAACAACATCACTAGTCTTTTTGCTAGGAATAAAATGTGTCATCTTTGAAAACCTATCAACCATGAAAAAAATAGAATCATGCCCATACTATGTCCTTAGCAATCCAAGAACAAAATCCATGCTGATATCCTCCCATAGCTTCTCTTGTATAGGTAATGGCTGATACAATCCTGTATTCTACTTTACTCCCTTCACCATCTGACATACTCTACAACTATGTACAAACTTCTTCACATATTGCTACAACTATGGCCAGTAATAATTCTTAGCAACCAAAGCTATGTTTTTATCTCTACCAAAATGTCCAGCCAATCCTCCACTATGCTTCTCCTTGATGAGATTCTCCATCATTGAACTTTTGGGAATGTACAACTAGCTTTCTTTAAACAACCTACTATCTTGGATCATGAAATCCAACCACTTTGTCCTATCAAGTGTAATAGGTTCTATACAAACCTTCCATGCTTCACCAAAGTCAAGATCATTTGGATACAAAATACTATGAACCCAACCACCTCTATCTACACTTCTATCATAAAAAGTTATCTTCGACTAAGACCATCTGCAACTCTGTTAGACTTCCCAGTCCCGTGTTTCAAAACAAATATATAACTCTAAAAAAAATCAACCCACTTCAAATGCCTTTGGCTCAAATTTTCTCGACTATTCAAATATTGCAAAGCTTGATGATCAGTATATAAAACAAACTCCTTAGAAAGAAGATAGTGTCTCCACTTCTTCAATGCTTGAACTATAGCATAAAATTCTTAATCATAAACAAAATATTTTCTTTTTGTGTCAATCAATTTCTCACTAAAATAAGCAATAGGTCTACCTTCTTGGCTCAAGATAACTCCTATTGTAGTACCACTAGCATCACAATCTACTTGGAACAACTTGTTAAAATTAAGAAGTGCTAAAATAGGCTACTTATTAACCTTCTACTTCAACAGATTAAAAATATTATCTGCTCCTATAGTCTATTTAAACTCTTTCCTATCCTCTCTCATTTTTTTAGTTAAGGGTCCACAAATACTACCAAATCCTCTTATGAACTTTCTATAAAAACTAGCTAGCTCATGAAAAGATCTTACCTTAGCCACACTCCTTGGAGTAGAGCATTCAAGGATAGCCTTCACTTTCTTTGGGTCCATTTTTAGACCCTTTTCTAAGACTACAAATCCTAGGTACACCAACTATTTCTTTACAAAACTACACTTCTTTAGGTTTATCAATAACTTTTCTTCCCTCCACTTATCAAACATCTTGTGAATATGAATCAAATGCTACTCCAATATCTTACTAAAGATGAATATATCATCTAGGTAAACAATGAAAAACCTACCCATAAACTCCTTCAGTACCTCATTTATGAGCCTCATGAAAGTGGTTGGTGCATTTGTTAACCCAAAAGGGATGACTAACCACTCACACAGTCCTTCCCTTCTCTTGAAAGAAGTCTTCCACTCATCACCTTCTCTAATACAAATCTAATGGTACCCACTCTTTAGATATATCTTTATGAAATACTTAGCCCTACTCAAAAAATCCATAATATCATCCATCCTTGGCAATGGAAATCTATAGTTGATTGTGATCTTGTTGATAGCATGAGCATCTATGCACAACCTCCATTCTCCATTCTTCTTTGGTGCTAGTATGGCTGGTGCAACACATGGACTTAGACTCTCTCAAATCAACCACTTTTGCAAAAACTTGTGAACTTGTTTGTTCAACTCTACACTTTCTTTTGGTGATGTTCTCCGCCCTATCTTGTTTGCAAAACTAGCTCTTAGAACCAAAACCATCTAGTGACTAACCTTCCTTATTGGGGGCAATCCATTAGGTACATTATCTAACACAATATTAGAAAACTCTCCCAACATATCTGCAACTTCTACAAGTACCTCCTCTATGTCTTCTTTACTATCTATAGGAATTATAACAAAACACATATGCTCATACTTCATACCTTTGAGAAACTCTCTTCCATCAAAAAAACATATTCTAGCAGCACTACATACCTTTTCTTCTTTATCCTTCAATGGTTTCAACTTATGTTTTACTCCATCCTTGGTTAAAGTGTAGGTATTTTCTCAACCATTATGTACAACATGCCTATCAAACTACCATGGCCTACTCAATAACATATGACATAGATCCATAGGTATGATATCATAAAGTACCTCATCTTGGTAGTTTCCAATCTTGAACTTCACTGAACACTGCTCATCGACCATGAATTTGTAGTCATCTTGTACCCAAGAAATATAGTATGGATGCAAGTGTTTCTATCTCTTCATATTCAACTTGGTGACCATCATTTCTAAGACTAGATTGTCAGTACTTCAACCATCAATGATCACATCACAACACTTATCTTCGCATCTGCACCTTGTGTGAAACAAGCTCCTTCTTTTCTCAAGTTCATTCTCACCACTCGAAAAGACTCTTCTATTAACTAGGACTTCTCTTCCTTCAACATCTTTAGAATGTGAGAATCTAGCATCTTCATCAAGATGTGTGACTCTGGCCTAGCCTTCTACTCTTTGATCTATCCTTCCTTGGTGTTGGGTACATTTAAATGCTCTATGTCTTTCTTCTATGTAGTGAAAACATTTACCATAGAAGCCTCCTCTTCTACATTCTTGTTCTCTACCTCTTCCTCTTTGATCTCTACTACTCTTATCATGGGAATTATTGAAATTGTTTCCCCTCTAGTTTTGACTACTACTTCCAACCTCATCCTTGTTCTTCTTATCATCATTACAACCTCCATAAGATCATCCACTAGATCTTCCACCATGACCTCTTCCACTATTCTTGTTGTCAAACTTCTTGCTCAGTTTCTCCTCAAATTTTAGGGAAAACTAGTATGCCTCCTCAATATGATTCATTCAAACTAGACTCACTCATCCTAAATACTTGGCATTAACCCATGAAGATAACAAGTGACTTTCTCCTTATTAGCTTCTACATTATTGGTACTAATGAGAACTTAGTAGAACTCTTTAGTATACTCTTAAATATATTTTCTTGCTTGCTTCAACCCTTACATCTTCTTCAATAGATCAAGCTCTTAATCCATGAGAATAAATTGTCACTTCATTTTAGCTATCATTCAATCCCATCTGCTGATTTTTTCCTTTCCTTTTTTATTTTGCTCCAACTAAACCTCTTTCCACTAGATCTTCACATGTCCCTTTAGTTTTTCCTTTGCAAAATTGACCCTATCAAGATCATCAATATCTTCATACTCAAAGTACTCCTCTATTTCATTGATCCAATCAATCAACTCCTTTGGATTAAGATTTTTCAAAAATGTGGGAACTTCAAACTTAGGTCTTTTTCTAATCTTGGAGATTTCCCTAAAAATCCTCTCTTCCTTTGGGTTTAGAACCGCCTCTACTCTAGCATTTTCTTCTACTTCATCCTTATCCTCACTTTCATCTCTTATAGGAAGATTTATTTCTCTACACATTTGTTTTTCTAATGCTTGCATTTGTCTTTGGAGGGCTTGGAAACCCTTAGGTGTAACACCTTCAACTCTTCCACCATGCTCTCTTTGTGGAGGCATTTTCAAACTTTTGTTGAAACCTTGGTGCAAATTGCCTCACAATTCATGATATGTCTACATGCTCAACCCAAACCATAGTCCTGGTGTGAGTTGCCTCACAATCGATAATTTGTCCACACACTCAAGAACTCTACCTTTGATACCACTTGATGAAGGGTGATCCCCTTAATACCATAAACTTATAATAGTAACAAAGAAATAATAACAAATGCGAGAAAAAATTATGGATTTCTTATTTGCACCGTAAATGTGAAATTACAAACTTATATGTACAATATGCTAACCCACATGTGTGCCTTCATTATAGTAATTTGCAAGAAAAGTTGTGAACTATCACCCATAGTTGTCATAGAAAATATTTAGATTTTTCTTAAATACAAAAATTTATGCCATCTGGAAAGGTTCTAGACAATGAAACCTAATACCTGGGCCAATAGACCCTAACAATACATATAGAGTCAGCCAATTACATCTTTGACAATTATTTTAGATATTTTACGTAGTCCAACTTTGAAAGGCCATAACTCTCAAACCATTGCGTTGATTGGCTATTATAACCACTTTTTGGAAATTCTAGCTCCTGATCTATAGTCTCGAAACTATGCTAGCGCCCTTCCATTAAGTTTTTGGACCTCATCTGGGAACTCTAAGGCCTCCAACAGTGAGCGTGAAGATTTTTCTACAATTTTTTCCACTAAAACCTGCAATAACTTCTCTAACACTTATGTTTGAGCAATGAGATTTTTATGGTAGGCTTACAACTCTAAAATGAACCTTCTTATAGAAAATGAGAACATTTCAAGCTTATATGACAAACTTACCAAAAATAGAAAGTTCCCATAAATAGTAACCACCCTGTCTACTAGTCCTTATAAAAATAAAATGGATTGAAAAAGAAAATATTTTTGGGTGATGCAAGATTTGATTTACACCAAAGATGCTCCTACATCAATCCTTCATTTGAAGGTTCTCAAACTCCCTTTGAATAATCTATATCTTTACTAAACATAGTTTATATTTCCCTTTGAAGTTCATCTCAAGGATATCCCATGCTTCCTTTGAATAGTTAGTAGATGCTATCTTAAGAAAGATTGTTTCAATCATGGTTGCCTCAATCAAGCTAAAATATTTTGCATCCCTTCTTCTTGACTCCTTTAGCTAAGGTTTTTAATGGTTGGTGAGGGAAGTATACTATATTGGGTTGGTTACATCATTAAACCCATTCACCAAAAACTCCCATAGGTCATTTGCAACCATAATGGTTCTCATCTTCTTTGCTCAAGTTTCATAATTTTTTTCCATTAAAGGATGGTGACTGCTACTAGGTCTTTCCTACATCTCCAGCTATGTCTACTACACAATAATGTCAAACACCCAAAAAAATGCCCAAACTCACAAGGATGTGGGGCTCAATAGCTTTGATACCATGAAGAATTTTTATAAACTCAAAGAGATGACCGACCTTCCTAAGAAAAAAATAGCCAAAAGACCACTCAATAAGAAATTGAGTCAAGTCAGAAAACATTGAGACTTGTATTTTGTCAAAAAAAACTTGATCAAGACTAGACTGAGTTAACTTGGTTAGCAAGGGAAACTAAGTGAGCTTGGAGAGTGCTCAGTTAGAATAGAGATTGAGACAGCTCGGTCAACACAGGGCCCAAGTAACTTGATTGACGCTATGATTGAATGGCTTAGTAAACATAGGGAAGAACTTAGTCAAACACAACACAACTGAATTTGAGGACCGACTTAGAATAGAGAGCTCAATTTGCAAGGGAATCGAGTAAATTGGTAATCGACTTACAATCCAGTTTCTTCTACTATTAAAATGTAAGACATTGACAAAGACTTGCAACCATATTTTTTACAAATAACAAATACAATGTGGAATAGATAGAAATGGAGACAACTACAAAAATACAATGAGTTGGAGATAAACAAATATGCTTGGTTTCTTTCTATTTTAGAAATGGTTCAACCTATTACAGATTTGGGAACATATGGCTTCAAACTAGAACCAAAATGCATTAAACTGTTACTCCTATTAATAAAATGAACTAGAAGCTATAAGGACGGCATACAATAAAGGTCTAGAGAAATCATTGCTTCAATAATATGACATTCACTTGCAAAATATAGAAAGAGATCCAACATTTCTGCTACAAACTCTATTATTCCTCAATTGTTGTTGCTCTATGACTTTATCATTCTACTCTCCTCTCTACTCTACTCTGACTTCTCTCTATTATGAAATGAATACATTCCATTCTATTTTTTTCCACATAAAAAATTTTCCCTCTCATTTCAAATTTGAACTTACCTACTAAGATAAATGCTCTACTAGGTGGGTAAGTGGTTGGTTCAAGGGGAAAAATAATAGTTTAATATTTTAACACCTACTCTATATGCTTTGTTATTTATTCTCTTGCCCAATCACGTCCACAATATATGAAAATATTTTATTTTCTTGTCTTGTTTTGTTGTAAGATAACTGGGAGTTTGTTTCATTGAATAAATTCCACCTTTAATATAAATATATTGGTATTTGATTGTCAAGAACTTTATTTCCTTTTGCCTTCTTTGTGGCTTCCCTAGCTCATGTGGCTTCCTATTCAACCTCCCAAATTTTTTTATTCTTATTTATTTAGAGCTGATATTATTATGTTCTTTGCTTTTTTTTTTCCCTCCTTCCCTTCCTTTATCCTCTGGTACAAATTTTTTTTTTATATATATATATATATATCCCAACCAACCAAGAGTTGTTCCTATTACAAGATGACATGATTAATAATTTAATACTACAAATTTGATATTGGATATTATTTATTTTTACTAATGATTAATATGGAAAATTCTCTATATATTGATTAGTTATATAATTTTATGGGTTAGTTATTATTATGTTCACTTGAATAATATTAATTTAGTTATTTAATGTTGCTCATTCAACTATTTATTTATTACCTAGTAAAAATTAGTTAAACTAAATTATTAAATAGGGAAATCGAATATTATCACATTTTTATAGTAGAGGGGATATTAAAAGAATACATAGACATAGGGTTAGAATCAATAAGGTCCTAAATAGAATTCCTTAAACCATAATAATTTTGAGTATCATGACTTGGTTGACAGTGATATTGATAGAAAGTGTTAGAATCAAAAGACTTAGGTAGATGTTTACCTAGATCAGTAGGATGAATAGGAGGAAGATTAAGGACATGAGCATGAATCAAGTTAGTTATAATATTAGACAATGACTAAAATGGTTGAGTATATTGATGCTTAGGAAGAAATACAAAGGAAAAAGTAGATGTACCTCTAGACATAGTAGCCACTTGATCATCAACTACATTTATAGACTTGATTTTTTGATGAAATCATTAGAATTAGAAATCTTGTTTGAATTTATGGCAGCATCACTCTTATCACTAGAAATAGGAGCCATTAGAGTACAACTTAATTGTTGACTCACATGTAGCTAGTAATGGAGAAGCACTGTCCACATGGATGTGAAAAGGAGCTATACTTTGTAAGGAGGATATTTTTCCTAATGTCTTTTTTTAAATTAGAAATAAAGGTATGATGAATATCATGATTAGTCACAAGATAAGAAATATGAGCATACAAATATATTTAAATCTCCTAATAAATTGAGCAACTTTTTCTTTAACATTATTCTTACCATTTATTAAAATAGTTAGAGAAATTTGTGGACCAATATTATTTTGAAATTGTTGAATGAAAGCATTTGCAAGAGTTTGAAAAGAAATAGTAGAATAAGGAAGTAGAGAGAAATAGCATTTGAAGGCTCTATTCCTAAATTTGTGTGGAAAGAACTTAGCCATAAGCCTATAGTCATGAGAAAAATTACTACATATAGTTTGGAAAGTCTTAACATGAATCACGAGAACCCCCTTACCATTATAAGTCTCTAGATGAGGTACCTCAACATGTTGTAGAATAAAAGAAAAAGGATATCTAAGGAAAGGGTATTATCAACATCAAATGTAAGAATATTGTACTTAGATTGAGTTAAATGTGTGATTTTTTGTTGTAAAGAAGATATAGCTTAAATTAAGATAGTAATAGTAGGATTGAAAGACATGATAGTAACTATAAGTATGCTAGATGTATTAGGAAAGGTATAAGAAGTGGAAGGAATATGTAAGGATGTCAACAGTTGATAAGATGTAATAGGTAAAGGGTTAAAATAGGTAAAACAAACCACATTATATGAAGGTAATGTAGAAGGAATGGAAGTAGGAGGAACCTTCATGGGAAGTGTAAGACTAGGAAGACCAACACTTAAAGGAGTAGAAACTAGTATAGAAGTGGATCATAAGAGGTAGATTAGATGTAGGTATGCCAAATAAAGTGGTAGAAATTGGGATAGAAGGTTCAATGGTTATAGAAGGAGGAGTATATCCTAACTCTTGAGAACATTCCATCAAAGAGTTTTTATGAGTATTAATAAGGTGAGATATACCATAAAAAATAGAAATATTATTGTTATCATTATTAACAATATTTTTAAGAACTTTAACACTAGCAATGCTCTCAAGATCTTAATTTTCTTGAGAAAGCCAAGTTTTTAATATATCAAATTTATTAGAAATATTATCAACTTGAAGAGGATGAACTCTTAGAATGTCATTATCATGGGATGAGTGAGAAGAGTTATGCTCTATGATAGGATTGAGATCATGAGAATGGATGTGAGTGTCATCATGAGTCCTTGCAAGAAAACATGAATCATGACGAAAGGAGCCCATAAGTCTACTGTTTGCCTAATAGGAATGATATAGGTTGGACTACATGTAATTATGATCATAAAAAGGGAGATCACAAAAGGAAACCCTAATCAGATCGAAACTTACAAATTTAATAAATAGTTTAAAAGATAGATCTAACCACACACAAGATAGTCAAATATAACTCTATGAAAGAGGGTAAGAAGGTTGGGTTCACAAAAAGTAGGTAAACATCCAAAATAAGGGAGATCTAACTCCAAAGAAGAGAGAGATGTAATGCCTCACCTGGAGATCCCTAGAACAAGGATTCAATACAAGCCAAGATAATAGTTTTTTATAACAAGTATGGATGTACACAACATTCAACATACAAGGATTACAAAGATCATAATGAAATACTTAACCACAATCTTGGCAACCAATGAATCTACGAACACCACTACAAAATTCACATGCAAAAATAGAGAAACAAGGACCAAAGACCATAACAAAACAAAGAATCTTATATCTATCAAAGCATGGAAAATTAAGAAAACCCAAAGGGTACTTAAAACACCAAAAATCAATCCCCAAAAACTAGTAGAGATGCCCCCTATTTTCACATGAGGACCATAGTGGTCAGAAATCTCACATGAGGAAGTATAGCATGCCACGAGAGAAATTGTCTTTCATGCAAGGAAATGTACAAAATAACACGAGGAAGTACTTAGCCTAGTAACCAAAACACCTAAAATTGGTGTGAGGTTTCATGCAAGGAAGTGCCAAGAGCTACACAAGAAAACCCAACACACCACGTGAACTTTTTCACTTTTGCATGAGAAAGTAAAATTTCACGTGAGGAACCTAAACAAGAATATAGAAAACATAAAGATAAAAAGATAAGAAAATAAGTTCCTCTACACTAGGGAGTACCAGATCCACAGATTGAGGCATAGACACTCAAATGCTAAACTATAAGATATAACTACAACAACCATCCGAAATAAAGCAATAAAAGAACATACTAAACGTAACATCGCAATGAACTAAAACAACCAAATTAAGTGCATGGTTCCTTCCAACTGTAATAGTATCATTAGAGCTCAAAGGCCCTAGCCATCCCCTATGTATAACATCCCAAACTACCAACTAGATAGTCAGAGTTGTCTCACAAGGATGTCACTACTAAAGCATAGTAACATCATAAGCACAAGAAATCTAACATGATAAACCAAAAGTAATAGATACTCTAACTAATTAGATAGCATCATCGAATCATATGCTAAGCATCATAATAAGGAAATGCATCAATCAACTAACATCATCCAAACATGATATACAAACATTTCAAGGAAAGCATAAATCACAAGAAAGTATACTCCAAAACCTAAAGTACCAAGTGAAACATCCAACAATAGTCATGCTAGGACAATAGATCAGCTTTGTACACTAGTTCCCAATAGTGGTATAGGTAGCTATGCCTCCTAACCACATGGAACCTATAGGCCCACTTTAGCTATGCTAATGGAGATAATGATCCAATCACAAGAAAACATAAAGAAAATGTGCATGGCTAACACTCATGCTAGATAGTAATGATGACTAAAACTAAGACCATGAGACAATGCAAGTACTATAGGTCCTAGTTAGACACTCAATGGGCTACTATATTGGGGTTGACATCATGGAGAGTCACTTGGTGTTGAATAGCACAAGCTAGTAATGATAGCTCACACTTCCCAATAGGAGGAAAACATCCTAAATCTTTTTATTATCTTAGTTTTATTACCACCCAATATTTTATTTAGTTATCACTTGATTAAAACTTCATCTGCCAACCCTCTGTGCACAATGATCACCAAGCTATGAGATAGAATCCTGCTCCATATGCTACCCTACCCTACCCATGCTAATCCAATGATGAGTGCCCCTAGGCATGCATATTTCCAACCCAACCCCAAATGATCATAACTTTTCCAAAGTACAAATGGGAGATTAGGCATCATAAGTTACCCAACAATGTACGTGTACATACTCCTATGTGGTGCACCACCATCATGAACATCATAATATAAGGATTGGATGAGAACACAAGAAAAACATCACTCAACCAAAAACAAGCTCAGGAGGATGGATGTGGCACATATCCCAATATAAAAGTGCAACAATGGTCTGACTAAAGTCCAAATAGATAATCCAAGTCCACCACCAACATGATGCCAAGAAAACTCAAGAAAATAAGGTGGTAAGCAAAACAAAGTAAAAACCCCAAAAATTGGAAAATTTTGAAATTAAAACCCATTTGGTCTTTGGGCACAAAAGCCTCAAAAATCCAATAAAATTTGGGTTCGGACACTATATGCAAGAATGACTAGCATAACAGTGTGAAATCCAAAACCCTCATCCAAAAAACTAGGAAAATGTTCATACTTGACCAATTGGGTAGAACCAACAAATAGAAATAGAGGGGAACACTAGTTCTCAACCTCCAAACAAATAGCTACCAGAAACAAAACTAGAAATAAAGCTGAAATATGAAAATGGGAGAGCTCTACCTGACAACCAAAAGGGCTAAAATGAAAAACAACTAGGTAAAATAAATAATATGCAAATACTACCAAAAATGATAGCAAAGCAAGGTATTTCCAAGCTAGATCCAATAAGACTGTCCTTATGAAGATCCCACACCTGTAGCTCTCACAAAAAATAGAAATGCAATCCATTAGAAAAGGATTTCAGAAGAAGCTTTCAATTTCCAAATTGCAAAAGTCAGAAGTGAGGAATTAAATTCCTCTTTCAATACTTATTCACTTTTCGAGCGAATAATCAATTAGTGTAAATAGCCAATTAGAATAGCTAGACTCTAAATTAACCCAAATGAAAATAGAATATTCCTAGTAATAGGAATTCATCTATGGCAAAGTTGGCAGAAATTAAATTCAATAAAATTTAAAGCCCAAAAACCTAAAATCATACAATTTTTCTTAACAACTTTCATGAAAATGTAAACCTCTAAATGCACAGACATGCTCACTAGTCTAATCACATAATGAAAATGCATTTGGATTTAATAATCACTAAAAGGTTTAATTTGAATAATTAATTAAGGATATGTAGACAATATAGGGATGACATTGGCAATTATGAACAAGTGAATCACTAACTCCATGTGCCACTACCAGGGATATAAATCCTACACACTAAAACACATTATCAAGTACAATTGCACATAATAATATAACTAAAGAAATAAATGCATTAAATAATTAATTTAACCATTTATTTAATTATACTGATATAATCCATTTACAACACTCACATTTGCATAAAACATAATGAAATAGAATGAAGTAAATATCCATAGCATAAAATCCATCACATAATGGAATTAGAGATATGACCAAATACATGATAATCAGATATCATTAAAGACCTACTATCATCTCAAAATGGCATCAACATGAAAATATGATCAACTGAACAACATAGCAGTATAGCATCTATGATACTAAAATCAAAGTATAACCTTCGACCCTTAGGTCATCTCAAAAGTAAAATAACAAGAATATCAAGTGTCTCTTGAATCAAAATATAACAAGGTTCAAACTACAAACATGAGAGGTGCTACATCCTCCCCCACTAGCATAGGCTTACTATCGGAAGCCAACAAATGAATAGGGGTACAATCCTCTCAATCATGTAGCATCTTTCCAAGTTACAGAGGTCTCATTGCTCGAGTCCCACTAGACCCTTACCTACTTGATGTCCCAACCTCTCAAAATCAACCTTTGATGTTGAAGGATAGAAATGGGCTCCAAAGTAAGCTGCCTATCCTCCACCTACATAACATTCCAAATAAGAACATGGATCACATCAAGAATATAATATCTCAAAATAGAAACATGGAAGACATTGTGGATGCATGATAGGCTAGGTGGAAATGCTATTCGATAATAAATAGGACCAATATCTTAAATGGTCTGACAAAATGTGGTGCCAACTTTGATCACTCAACTATCCTACATCAACACCACACCCACACCTTCCAATGAAGCATCTATGAAAACCATGAAATCACCTATAGGATTAGGCACTATAAGGACTAGTGCACTAGTCAAACACTCCTTAAGATCATTAAATGTCACCTTGAACTAGTTTGACCAAACATACTACTTCTCTTTCTAATGAAGAGAAGTGATGGAATGAGCATGAATCTTCTCCAAATCCACTGCAATACCATCACCAATGATGATATGTCCCAAATACTTCACCTCCAACTAGAAGAATCCACATTTACTCAAGTTTCCATACAATTGATGGTCTCTCAAGCACTACAACTCCTAACATAAATGGACCTCATGCTCCTCAACTATCTTTGAATAGATCAATCTGTCATCTAAGAGCACAATAACACACTAATCAAGGTACATGCAAAATACTCCATTCATCAAACTCATGAACATTGATGGCTCATTGGTCAACCCAAAGGGTACAACCATGAACTCATAATGCCCATACTGTGTATGAAAAGTTATCCAGTGAATGCCAACCTCTTGGATATAAAGCTAATGGTATCCTAACTTAAGATCAATCTTTGAGAACACTTGTACTCCCTTCATCTAATCAAACAAGTCACCTATTATTAGAAAATGATATCAGTTCTTCACCATCACCTTATTAAACTATTGGTAGTTGATGAACAAATGCAATGATTTATCCTTCTTCTTCACAAAGATGAGTGGTTCACCCCATGGGGATATACTAGGACAAATATGGCCCTTGGCCAAAAATTCCACCAATTGCAATCTAAGTTCATTTCTTGAGTAGTCATGTGGTAAGGAGATCATGAAATTAGCTCCACTCCTAGTATAAGATCAATCTGAAAATTAGTATTATGCTATGGTGGCATACTAGGTATCTCATTAGGAAAAACATCTACATACTCACGAAGGAGTGGGTAATCATCAAATGTCATCATATGGTTCTTGGCTTCCTCAAGATCACTAACATAAACAAGAAACACCTGACATGCCTTCCACACACTTTGCTATAGTTGATTAGCTAAGATAATTTGAAGTGAGACTGGTCTCTAGACTCCCAAAAGTTCAACCTACCCACCTATGTGATCAACACATTGTACCAAATTATAACAAAAAATATATATTCACTTAATGGGAAATTAACCAATCCATACCCAACATAATGCCATACAATCCTAGAGGTAGGATAAGAAGATCCACTATGGTGGTGAAGGTACCGAAATTCAAACTACAACCATTGACTAAGGAGTCTACACCCACCTTGGAACCCATGACTAACACAACCTACCACCTATCAACCTGACATACTACCACTAGCCCATATTGCTAAACAAAAGATGGCAAAATAAAAGAATTTGAAACACCCAAGTCAAACAAAATTGAATCTGAAATGCCACACAATGTACCTATAGCCTTGACTACCATACCTTGATGCTCAACTTGATGGTTATTAACCACCGTAAAGACTTAATGACTCCTTCTTGCATCTCCCACTATAGGCTCTAATCTGGCTACACTCTTACTAGGTCTTGTAGATGGTTTAATAGGACACCCAAAATATTTATGACCAAGCTTGCCACAA
Source organism: Cupressus sempervirens (assembly GCA_028749045.1). Lineage (NCBI taxonomy): Eukaryota > Viridiplantae > Streptophyta > Pinopsida > Cupressales > Cupressaceae > Cupressus > Cupressus sempervirens. The sequence goes on along the minus strand of CM053788.1, from coordinate 212,431,084 downwards.
GAATAGTAGTTTCCCACAAAGCTAGAACCTATTCCACAACCACCCTGAGTAGTACTAGGATAAGGTACACTACCCCTACTAGAGTTTTTCTGACAACTCTAAAGAGGGTGATCCTATTGAGATTTATGGCCATGACTCTGGTCATCTCCCTTATTTCATGAGTTACTTGAAGGTTGTACACCCTTGGGCTAATATCCTCATTGATTCTTGTGACAACATCTACTGTGGGAGGGTGTTTAGTGAGGTTGTCCCTTTCTGGAGGACTACAAATATTGTGCATCTTGCCCTAAAGGTTGTGCACTTTGGTTCCAAGAATTATATTTTCTAATGAACCCTCTTGTCACATTACTTTCCAAAAGTCTTGTCTTTTCCATGACATGAGCAAGTGTCCTCAGTAGGTGAACATGAGCATCCCCAATGATAGAGTCTCAAAACCCTCAAACAAAATGTTGCATGAGGAGTGCCTCATCATGTTGGTAATTAGAGTACTATCTCAATAAAAGAAAAAACTTCTCATATTGATATTTTATCATGTTTCCCTACTTGAGTTCATGAAACTGATCAGTACGAGCCTCATGGTACTGTGGAGAAAGGAATTTCTCTCTGAACCTCTCCTCAAAGATCTCCCAAGTGAAATCTGCCACATCAATATGAAGCTTCTTACACTTCATATCCCACCAAATGGAACCATGTTCCCTCAACTATGTGATAGCACAATGGGCCTTCACATTTCTCCTGTAAGGTAGTAAGGAAAAGCAATGACCCATATCCAATAACCAGGTCTCAACCTTGAGTCTTGTCCCTTGGCCATAAAATATCAGTGGGTTGGATCTCTGAAGTTCCTACATCATTTCAAACTAAGTGAAATCATCATTATCATCCTGACCACAACCCCTCCAATGGTTCCTTCTTCCACCAGGTGGTGTACAAGAATGTTCATGGTCACAATTATGTTCCTCTTCCCTATTCTTAGACTTGTGGGAATATCCATGATGAGATTCCTCTTTTTGAACATGGAGGTATGAATATTGAGACATAAGTAATTCTCCCATGGAAGAAGATGATCCCAAGGTAGAGATCACCATTGAAGATGTTGGTATTGTTGATAATGCACTCGAGAACATGATTGAAGAAGATGTTACTAGCGTAACTAATGAAGATGATGAAGACAATGATAGTAGCACATCTAATGATGATGATGATGAGAACCTTGATATACCTATAATTGAAAAGGCATACAAGCCCCTATACCAAGAATCCCATACAAAATTTCTCCCTATTGTAATATTGCTAGTAAACTTCAAGGTTATGAATGGTATATCCAATGTAGCAATATCACGTATGTTAAGGTATAGTGTCATTTCTATCATCTTATATGTTAGTGTACCATAAATTTTCTTTATATTAACAAAAATTTTCCACATGTTGATAGGGGAGTGTTTGTTATCACCATCAAACATCCTACCTCACTCTTACCAAGAATTATTGGCCATTATTAAAGATATTGGAACGAAGTATCAAAAAATACATGCATGTCCCAATGATCATATTATATATCATAAAAAACATGAATTTTCAACACAATTCCCTGATTGTGATATTAGTAGATATTGATTAGATAAAATAACCAAAAAGGTGCCTCACAAGGCTCTTTGGTACATTCTCATTATTCCATGTTTGTAATGATTATTTAGGTGCACTATCTTGGCACAATTTATTTATACCATGCTCATAATAGAAGTCAAGATGACATTATGTGAATGCCTACAAATGGTTCTATATTTAAGGACATAGAAAATAGGTGGTCAATATTTAGAGAAGAACCATGTACTCTAAAGCTTTCATTGGTAGTAGATGGTGTTAATCCATTTGGAGAGATGAGATATGTTTACTTGATCTGGCCTATTTTTGTTATTAAATAATAACATTCCTCCTTGGATGTCTATAAAGAGGGAGCACACAATGTTGGCAATGATTGTACTAGGTATTTTTCTATGTAATATTCATCTAAATTATGTTTTTTTTATGTTCATTCAACTAGGTAAGTACCAAGTGAAAGAAATGAATGTATATATTGAGCCCTTGATTGATGAGTTATTGGAGTTATGCAATGGGGTCACTATGTATGACATCTATTTTTTGGTGTAAATAATTAATTATTATTAAACTTTACTTAATTTTACTTAGTTTAAATGCATTATTTTATTATTTATCATATAGACACCTAGGTTATGCATAGGCATATGAGTTATCTTGTTGACAACACAAGAGTTTGCATATTCATCTGAGATGTCATGTAGACAACATAGTTGTTCACACTCTAATTAAACACATGGTGTCTACAACATCTCTTTACAAGATACACCTATGTAAGCTTATCCTCTCATCATCACACTGGCTCCTATGCTCAATGGAGGATAATCTACTCTAGGTGGACATGTGCTTAGTTGTGAGACTTATCACTTTGCTAACTCCTAGTCATTCTAGATGCCTTTATATATAGGGACTTCTAGTGTGTATGTACACATATGATATTCCCATTTTTGTTATTATGATCATCCATAATTGGTCCATATTGTGCTAGTTCTTGAGCTTCTTGATCTTAGTGTTATTTTTTCATAAGACAAATTCTTACATGGTATCAGAGCTGAGGGAGCTTCTCTTCACATAGCCATTGGAGACCATTTTTGATTCACCTCTCAGAGGACCCTAATTTAGATTTGGAGTATCTATAGTTAGTGGGAGCATCTAGAGCCAAAGATAACCTCACCATTATTTTTGAAACATTGATTCGGTGAATTTTGACTATAAATGTGCCTACCCTAGGCCATAGTCAAAATTAAGGCAAAATGTTTTTGCAAACCAAAACTTGAAGGCCCAATTTGCAGAATTGGTATGATCTTTCAGATTTGTGAATTTAATTTTTAGATCTGCATATTTCAATTTGTGTCTCTACATTTTTTCTTTTTATATTTGTATTTTATTTTTGAAATTTTGCAAAAAAATTGGCCTTTTAGCTAGTAGGAGAGATTTTTTGTAGGACAAGAGTGGAGCTTGTTGGTGCAACTTGAATATTGGCATCATATTCAAAGGGTCAAAAAACCCCCAAATTGACTTTTGTTTCATCAAAATTGGACATCTAAGGTGAAATATAGAGTCAATTGACTTTTGGAGGTGCGACAATGATGATTCAGGAAAAATAATTGTAGAGGTGATTTTCAAACAATGATATCTCCCCCATACAGACTCCTTTTTCTGAGCAACTTTTTTTGTTTTGGGGTAGAATTTTGTGATCTACACATTAGTGTAGGATGTGTGAGATCTTTGTTCTTGATTTTTTTTGCAAATTGCAAATCCCAATTTTTGCAACTTCAAAGGTTTAGTTCAGGCTCATCTAGACACATATTTAGGTTTCATTTTTTTGAATGTGCAATTTTTTTTGTCTAGTTTCTAGATCTACAATAAGATTATAGGCTTGTGTGGATAAAAATACCACTTTTAGAAATAAGTCATTTTTTTGCATTATATTTCTTTGATTAAACTTCAATTTTGTTGTATATCTAAGCTACATTGCTAAGTACTAGATTTGAACTCCAAGAGGAGGTTGTAAACAAAAAAATTAGAAGTCCACTTTTGTTCATTTTGACAAGTGGCCTATTGTAAACGCACTAGATATAAAGTGCCTAAAGCATTCATTTTAGGGGGGGTTCTTTGATTGAGTGAAAAGGGGGGGGTGTGTCTTTTGTTCTTATGACTCCTTAATATTGTGCTCTTTCTTTTGCATTATGGGTTCTTTTGTTGGAATATTCAAATAGGAAGAATGCTTCTGCGAGGGGGGGGGGGTGAATCAGAAGTATTCTTTTAACTGAAAGTAGATTGCATGCATATAAGCATATCAGACAACCATGAAAAAAAAATATGCATTGAACCACATAATGGTTGAGATTTTGGTAACCTAGAAACACTCTAGAAATAAGAAGGTAAAACTAGGGTGGGGATGATACCCATAAAATCAATGCAACAATAATGTTTGACCACTTCTTATGGTTTGTCTTGTTAAAGGCCTGCCCTATTAAATGCTTTACATTGTGTCAATAGTGACCTGGTTAAAGGATTTACAAACACTTTACATGAAGTGTTACCCTATTAAAAGATTTAATCACCTATTTAAAGGATCTACAAAATAGCTATTAAGCTAACCTATCACCATAGGGTTTCCTTTCTAATACAATTTCTAGAGAATATTAGGTCTAGTAGACCTAATAGCTTACAATCCTTTGATTGCTAAATACAGGAACTTGATTTACTTACTATGATCTTGATCCTCTGAGATCTAATACTCGTTTGTATCCCTTGCTTTGTTCTGATCAACTAAATATTTAACTACTGCTCTCGTCCTCTAAGTCTTTATACTCTTTACTCTAAACTCCAATATAATTTCCCCATACACTCCTTCATCCATTACCATGATTCAATGAGATTTCATCTTCCTTATAAAGACATTCGAAGACTTAGGGTTAGATATGGATCTATGATCCATATTGAATCTCCATTTCCCACTCATGCCTTGCACTTTTATTACTGGTTGCATGCCTTCTCCATTTTTCTTATTGGTTGCATGTAGATTGCATAGGAAATATAAAAGATTCGATCTTATCTGTCTGATCCTTTGAGATTTTTCATATGTCAACCATGAAAATGGTCTATGTCTGAATTAGTGAAGTTAAAAACTCATATGTGCATTCTGTGTTATTTGGCACTTATTGATTCTTGATACTTAGCACATATAACAAACTGGCTTACTCGGCTCCTATTGAATTTTTGTTTTTCTCGACATCATTTGTCACTTGGCACTTAAATATTACTTGGCTCCTATATCATGCTTGACACTTGAATTCACTCAGGACTTGATCTTCACTCGACACCTAAAGGTTGCTCAGCACATGAAGATCACTCGACACTTGTTGGATTTTTTGACTTGGCTCATGTTGTGGCTCAGCATACGTAGTGTGCTTGGCTCCAATGTAGAGAGTGGTTAAGTGTGTTGGCACTCAAATGTCAAAACCATTCTGAGACTAACAGTCTCCCCCTTTGACATGAGTGACAAAAACTCTTAACTAAGCATTATTCATTTGACCTTATGAGTACATTCACTAATCTGCTCGTTATATACAAAGGTTTTAAAAACTTGATCAAAATTTTGTAACTTATAATATATACCTCAAAATTATTGTAACTCCCTCTGAGTAGATTGTGCCATTATCTATGTTGTCTTGGTAACCAAAATTTTGTGTTGTATTTTCTTATCTCCCCCTTTCTTTATTTTGTCTCCCCCATTCTCTTGTCTCCATGCTCCCCTTTTATCTTATAATATATCCCCCTTTTTGACACTTATGTCAAAGAGTGCTAAGGGTTAAGACCATATTTCACCAAAAATGTGCTATTTACCTCCATAATCATCCTGAGAGCTACATCCCAATTATGCAAAGAAATTTCCAATGACTTGTGCTAGATGGCAATCTCTATAGCAAGGTGAAAAAGTTGATCTAAGGTAGAAATATTAGGATCTTTCTTGAGAACAGTTTCAACATAGACCTATTCTTTATGGAGTACTTCCAAATGTGGGGTAATGGAGGATTGGAGCTATATCAGTTTTGCCTTGATGGTGGCCTCTTCTACTATTGACACAACTACTTCTTTCTAGGTGTGAAGTTTTTGATTAAAATACTTCTCACTGTGAGCTGGATCTTTGGGTAATTGCATGCTTGAAATCTTCAAATTCCTCTCCAGCCTCATTATTCTTTGGCTTGTCTCCTGTGTGAAGTATGAAAAGTCACATAGCTTATTGTACAATGAGAATATATTCTCAAGTACCTTTTTCACTTTGTCAAGCATCTTTGCCAATTCAACCTGGGAAAGTGCAATTTCATTCTATACTTTCTCATTTACATTCCCTTGGAATTTCCTTTCAAACCATTCCATAAGTTTTACATTTTTTTCTTGGTCTTCATTTGTCACCTGGTCAACAATATCTGATAATTTCTCCATTATATGCTTTGACTCATCTGGTGACTGCAAACTAAAGGCATCCATAAAGATGTACTTAATCTCATGTAATGTTTTCTTTTTTTTATGCTCCTTCCTGAGTATCTCCTGCCTCTTTCTTCTATTCAATGCTTCCTGCACCACATTGATTTGATCAATGCTTATTATTTTTGATTCATAACTTGGTATGAATATCTCCTCATCTAATTTAGGGTCTCCATAGTGAATTACCCTTGCAACTTTTGTAGTACTAGATCCTAGTGCTGATATTTGCAGTGGCATTGCATCATTGCTTGGTTGTTTTGGAGTTCCCAAGGTAGGAAAATTTATCAATGTTTGTAATGCCTCCTGCTCTTTAGGGGTTTCCTCTGCTTTCTCCTCTTGCTGTCTACTACCTTGATCAATTATAGTAATTTTAGGAAGTTCACCTTGTGTTTGTGCTATAGGATCAGATGTAATAGTCTGCCCTATTTGTTCTACTTCTTGGTCTCCTACTGCACTCGACTTCTATACTGTGGTGTCAACTATTCCTGATGAAACAACTGTTTGCATTTGAAGTTGACAACCAGTAGCTGTAGAGATGATGGAAGGTGTTTCTTGTTGATTCACCTTATCTCTAACAATGTCTTCTACTAATTTTTGTAATTCATCCACATTGACCAATACTGGATCTGTACATAATTTTGCTTGTTGTGTGGATTGGTCAAGGATTCTTTTGAGATCCTCTGCAGTTAAAGGAGCAGAAGTGTCAGGAACATCCTATATAGTTATAGTGTCTGCAAGTGTGATGAGTACATGAGGAGGGCTAAAAGGTGGCAATTGTGTGTCTTGCACACTCTGGTCTTGTTGCTACTCTTGCTCAGCTGTTGCCTTTTCATCTTGCTTTTGTGTCTCCTCCTCCTCTGTTCCTTCCTCCTCCTTCTCACTAGGCTCTTCATGTTCTGTGTTTCATCCCTCAAGGGGATCTTCTTCTCCTTCTTTGATAGTAGTCAAGCCATATATCAACTTCCATATTTTTGTTGACTTACTGACAACATTTTCAATCTTGTCTTGTAAAATATCAAAGGCTCTATGCCTTGGTGTGAAATTGCTACTATATTTCTTATTAGCCTTTTTTATTTGACTTCTTGTTAGGTCAGGCATCACCTATGCTAAGGTAGATTCTCTTATCTCCTTTTCAATTTTTAGAAAATGATGCTATTTGTTTTCAATTATCTCATATAATTCTCTAGGTATGGTATTGTCTAGCTCTAGAGGTGTAGTTTTGAATTCAGCCATCATGGCATATACTGATTTCTCTATTTTGTTTTGTTCTTCTTTACTGAGCTTGTTGAAGTCAATACTGTTCAAATCAATAAATTCTGCATTCTCAATATTTTCACAAATTTTATCTAAGGCTGATTTTGGAGGATAACTTACCACTCTGAATTGGCTGATATCTTCTGACTCTATTCTTTCCTCCTCATCTAAATTTGGTTGAGCTACATATTTTGTTCTTTTTCTTGGTGCTTCACTATTTTGTTCAATTTCCTTCTTCTTCTCTTTGATTTGATCCTTGGCCTTTTGTGAAGATTCCCTTGTGGTAGCCCTTGTAACTGGTATTTGTGGCTTGTCTTGAGTAGCTTAGCACCCTTCTTTGTTTTGGGCTAGGCTAGAGGCTGTACTGTTGCCTTTCTTTTCTTTGGCTCTACTTGGGTTGGTGCTTCTTTAGCTTCTTCTTTCCCAGCACCTTCCTTGTTGTCTTCACCTAGGCCTTGAGTCAATTCCATTTGACCTTACTCTTGTTCATCCTCATCATCTTCTTCTTCTGCTTCAACCTCAATTCCTTCACCAAACTTCTTCTTAATTTTCTTCACCAATTTATCTTTCTTCTTCATTATGGAGGAAGCCTTTAACTCCATATTCACCTTTGACCTTACCACATCATAAGTGCCAAAGTCTGGGGCATTCTTGTCTGTCTCTTCTACCAATAATGCAGTTATTGTTGTAGATGCTTCATCTATGTTGATCTCATAACCAAATGGCCTTAGCCATCTCACCCTTGGGACTACTACTTGGATATAGGTGAAATCAATATCAACTAAGAAGCATATATCATTAGTATGTCTTTCCACTAAGGAAACTAGTATTCTTACCCTTTGCTTCATGGATTTCTTGAAATCCTCAAAATAGCTTGTCATCAATGTGTCAAAATTTTCTCCCATTTGTTCTATATATTCATTAATCTGGGCTATGATAGTTCTATCATTTTGCCATGTAACTTTTCCAAAAGAGAGAAATTCATTCTAAACATAAAATAATATACAAACCAAAATTGCACCAAATTTGTATTAGGCACCCTATGTCCTTCTTATAGCTGCTAGGTTTTCATTAATATATCATATTTGTAGTTTTGCAAGATCATAAGTATGATCCTTTTTCACCAATTTGTAGCCTACATCTACTGCAATACATGGAACACTATTGAGTCTACTAGATTGATAGAATTTACGGGCAATAACTCTAACAGCAAATTCAATGAGAGGATCTTGAATGGTGTGAATTGTCATTGCTCTTTTATTCCACTAGGTACCTATTTGTTTCTCAATAACCTCCTTGGATTCACTTCTCAAAGTCTTGTACTGATCTAGGGTAGGATATCTAGTTACTCTATGAATGATTCTTTTCGTGATCTTGATGGGAACATCTTATAGCCACAGACTACCATCATGAATTCTGCTTAACACAAGTCTGATCCATTCTATCTTAAATATAGTGGGAAAAATCAAAACTCATGTTAAACCCTTCCTTTCAGCAATTTTGTATTCATCTTTCAAAAATCCATCTACACACAACTTCTCATAGGCTTCCCTTATTTCCATATCTCCTATGGCTCCTATCTTACAATTAGAGCATCTTCTTACATCCTGAACCATTACAACTTTTGGGGGTATGTGAGAAAAGGCTCCGGCAGGATCATTCTTGTATGCAACTTCAGGGGTGGGATGAAAATCAGGCTTCTTAACCTCATTAGATACTAGTTGGACTTCAAATGACTCTTTGTCATGGGTTCTCTTAGAACTCGAAGCCATTTGTGCAAACTAGGGTTTCCTTTACATAGAAATATGAAACTATGTAGCTCGACACAAATAAAAATACATCAAGATCAATGAAAAAACATTGTAAGAGGTTGGAATCTACTTAGAATACTAGATTCTCTGCTATGAAGTCACTCCTCTTTCATTCTCTTCTTTGCTTCTTGATCGCGATGAAGAAGAATGATTAAAATCACGATAATATACCTTATTTCCATCGCATTAAATGCTCATTTGCCCACTCAGCTTCTGAAGGATTTTAACATTACTTAGCTTGCACTACATTTCCACTTCACTCAACTTCCATTGGAGTTATTTAACTTGGCATCAATTATCAACTCGATCGTTGTTAGGAACTCAGCATCCACTAGAATTTTACTTAGCATCCAAAGATAGCTCAACATCATCAATTTGTCTTGGCATCTTGTCTCCTGCAGATTTATATTTTGAATTGCTTCTTCATGGTTTAGGGATGATGTATGATACTTCCTTATATGTATCAGCCCCGTAGGCTCATCTTGTGATTAATTGGATGAGAAATGATCACTTGACCTTGTGGGTGAAGTGACCCTTCCATTAGATGTACTTGATTCATTCTTTTTCTACCATGTCTTCTTCATGTCTATTCTAATGTGTTCCACATCAATCTTTTATTTTCCTTTGTTGGATTCAATTTTTGGTGCTTTGGACCTTGTAGGACAGTTTCTACTGATATGACCAATTTTCAAGCAACTGAAACATGTGGTTTGATTCAACCATCTTTTATAGTCCTCCTTAAAATGTATTCTTATGCAGTTTTGGGGTATATATCCATATTCCTAACAATAATGATAGCTATACCTAGTGTTATAATCTCAATGGTAGTGACTTTCATTCCCTTTTCTTTTTGCTAGTTGATTTGATGTCCACATAGGCTTTGATCTGCATTCAAATGCTCTATGTCCATACTTCTTCCAATTATGACAATGTTCATCAAATCTTTGTGTCCTTGTGACTTTGGATATATAATCTTGTATCATATGTCCTTGCATGTTGCACTTGTGATAGTAACTCTTTCTTTTGGGTGTGTTTGGTTGATTGATTGTTCTACTCATCCAAACATTAGCATTATGCCCCTTTTTATTACAATAATGACAAGTGGGTTTAGAATCCTTACCTTTGTCACTTCTTTACTTGCCACTCTTTGATGATTCTCCAAATTCAGTGCTGTTGTATCCAAGTCCTGATGTATCATGGGCGGATCTTGGGAATTTCATCAACTGTTCAAAGTACTTGATGGCTTCACTTGACTTGTTGAGATTCTTAGCTATCTCTTTTTCTCTATTTAATTTATTTTGGAATTGTTCATTTTGCATCTTCAAAGTAGAGATCTCAATATCTTTCATATTGAGTTCATGATGAAGGTTCATCATTTGGGCAAGTCTATCCATTTGCATGTTTGAGATCCTTGTTAATTCAGTACATTTTTCTTCCAGTCTTTTTGCAAGATTCCTTTTGTCATCTTCCATCATGACTCTATCCTCAACTGCTCTTTTCTTTTGTTCAGTGATTTCACATAACATTATGGCCTATGATTCATGTTCCATCTTGAGAGATCTTATCTCTTCTGCTTGAACTTTGTTTTTCTCAATTAGTTCTGCTATTGTTGCATCAAACTCTTTAGTGTCTCCATTGGTAAACACTTGTGTGGTATCAATCTCCCTGTAGTTTATATCATTTTAAGCTATGGCTATCTCTTTCCTTCTTTTCAAGGATTTTATTAATTACACTCTAGCTTCTTCTACTTTGTGTAGAGAAAGATGTACATCTATCAACTGGTTCTCAATGATCTTTCCAAGTTTGAAAACTTCCATCTTTAGATCTTTTCCTCCAAGTTGTTAGGCTTCTTTTTGAGAGAACTTTACTCTAATACCAATTGTTGGAATATTCAAATAGGAAGAATGCTTCTGAGGGGGGGGGGGGGGGGGGGGAGTGAATCAGAAGTATTGGACTTTAACCATTAAAACTTTTAACTGAAAGTAGATTGCATGCATATAAGCATATTAGACAACCATAAAAAACAAATATGCATTGAACCACATAACGCTTGAGATTTTGGTAACCTAGAAACCCTCTAGGAATAAGAAGGTAAAACTAGGGTGGGGATGATACCCACAAAATCACTACAGCAATAATGTTTGACCACTTTTGATGGTCTACCCTATTGAAGGCCTGCCCTGTTAAAGGCTTTACACTGTGTCAATAGTGACCTGGTTAAAGGATTTACAAACACTTTACATGAAGTGTTACCCTGTTAAAGGATTTAATCACCTATTTAAAGGATCTACAAAATAGCTGTTAAGCTAACCTATCACCATAGGGTTTCCTTTCTAATACAATTGCTAGAGAGTATTAGGTATAATAGACCTAATAGCTTACAATCCTTTGATTGCTGAATACAGGAACTTGATCTACTTACTCTAATCTTGATCCTCTGAGATTTGATACTCATTTGTATCCCTTGATTTGTTTTGATCAACTGAATATTTAACTGCTACTCTATTCCTCTAAGTCTTTATACTCTTTACTTTGAACTCTAGTATAATTTCCCTATACACTCCTTCATCCATCACCATGATTCAATGAGATTTTTTCTTCCTTATAAGGACATTTGAAGACTTAGGGTTAGATATGGATCTAAAATCCATATTGAATCTTTGTTTCCTACTCATTCCTTGCACTTTTATTATTGGTTGCATGCCTTCTCCATTTTTCTTATTGGCTGCATGTAGATTGCATAGGAAATATAAAAGATTCGATCTTATCTATCTGATCCTTTGAGATTTGTCATATGCCAGCCATGAAAATGGTTTACATCTGAATTAGTGAAGTTATAAACTCATATGTGCATTCTGTGTTACTCAGCACTTACTAATTCCTGATGCTCGACACATATAACAAACTAGCTTACTTGGCTCCTATTGCATTTCTATTTTGCTTGGCATCGTCTGTGACTCGACACTTAAATATTACTTTACTCCTGTATCATGCTCGACACCTGAAGTCACTTGGCACTTGATCTTCACTTGGCACCTCAAGGCTGCTCAGCACCTGAAGATCACTTGGAACCTGTTGGATTTTTTGACTCGGCTCATGTTGTGGCTCGGCATACGTAGTGTGCTCAGCTCCAATGTAGAGAGTGATTAAGTGTGTTGGCACTTAAATGTCAAAACCATTCTGAGACTAACATCTTTCTATAAGTTAACTCCACATAATTATGCTACTTGGAAAGAAAAGATAAAGGAACTATTGGTTGAAAAAGGTTTACTACGTTATGTAACTGGTGCAGCAAAGAAACTTGATGATGATGTTGATGAGCCTCGTAAAGAAGACTGGGCATCAAAACAAGAAATGGCCTTAGGAACTTTGTTAAAGAATATCTTAGATCCTATCAAATATCACATTAGGAATATTAATAATCCAATAGAGGTCTAGGATAAACTTGAAACATTGTATGGGGTAGTAGGTGAAGATATGGCCTACACAATTGAGAAAAATCTTCTCAAATTGGATCCTAGGAATTTTCATACCATCATAGATTATCTTACCCAAGTAGACATGTATAGGGCACAACTTAAGGGTTGTGGTTAACCCATCAAGGATGGAAAGTTGATCAAACATTTGATGACTCATCTTCCTCTTGAATATGTAGCTTTTGTTTCTAGTTATAATACTCACAAATTAACAATGGCTAGTACCTTCACTAAGCCTTCATTCAAGTCATTTTCAGGAATGCCAGTCTTAGAAAATGAAAAGTTAGTGAGTATGGAATTCTCTAGTCTTTAAAGGCCAAAGCCTTGGTACCTAATCAAGGGAATCAAGGTGGTAAAAATTCCAACAAGAAGCAAAAGAAATTGAAGGCTAAGCCACAAGATAAGAAACAACAATCTTCCTCTATGCATCAATCTTCCTCTACACAACAATCTTCTTCACAACAAGGAAAGTCTTTCTCCAAAAATAACAAGAAGGGGAACAACTTCAAAAAAAGGGAGAAGAAAACTTGTGCCTATTGTAAGAAGAATGGTCATGATGACCATGACTATAAGGATAAGAAAATTGACGAGTTGCTAAACTTAATGAGGAAACATAAAATTGATGTACCAAATGCCTATAAGAATAAGGGATCTTCAACCACTTCAAAAGTTAAGGGACAAGCTTTGGTAGCAAGTAAATTTATTTTTTGAGGAATGATTTCTTGATTCAAGAGCTACACATCATATGGGTGCTTCAAGGGAGAATTTTCCCTCTTTGAAACCATCAAATGCACCTTACATCTATGTGGGAAATGACGCACAAGTGGAAGTTAAAGGAAAAGGGAATGTTGAGTTGGACATTAGAGTCTTCAAGGATGTTCTTCATGTTCTAAACCTTAGCACCAAACTTCTTTCAATCTACCAAATAACTCACTATGGATGTGGCAAAAAAGTGGAGTTCCTTCTTGATTTAGTTGTGGTGAAAAATCTAAAAGATGATTCTATGGTGGCAATTGGAAAGGCTAATCATGAGACAAGACTTTATTATTTTTCTCATTTTGTGCCTAAGTCCACTTCCCTTTCCTTGTTGACCCACTCAAATTCACAAAGTGAACTATGGCATGAGAGGTTTGGATATCTCAATCACCACTACCTTCAACAACTTAGCAACAAGGATATGGTCATAGGTCTACCTCAAGTCAAGTATTCAGAGGGTGTATATATAGGTTGTGAAATAGGAAAGCACCCTGAAGAGAAGTTTGACAAGGGGAAATCTTTGAGAGCTACTGTTGTTCTTGAATTGGTTCATAGTGATGTAGCTAACCCATTTATAGTACCATCATTTGGAAAGGCTTGCTATGTTCTTACCTTCATTGATGATTTTCACACTATACTTGGGTCTTCTTTCTTGGTCATAAGAGTGAAGTGTTTGATAAGTTTATCACCTTCAAAGCTCAAGTTGAGAAGCAATCAGGGAAAGCCATTAAGATTATTTGCATGGATAATGGAAGGGAATATGTGAACTCGAGGCTTATAGGCTTTTATACTTATGAGGGTATTGATCTTCAACTTTTAGTTGCATACACCCCACAACAAAATGGTGTTGCTAAAAGGAAGAATAAAACCCTTAAGGAGATTACCACTTGTATGCTACAACATAAGTCTCTAGATCATTTTTTTTGGGAAAAAGCCATGTGTTGTACCAATTACATCCAAAAAAGAAGTCCCTATAAGGCCTTACATAGAATTACACTTATTGAGGCTTGGTGTGGAAGAAAACCAAGTGTAAAACACTTTAAAGTTTTTGGCTGTCAAGCATGGGCAAGGATACCTCCACAAAGAAGAAAGGCATTGAAACCTCAAAGAAAACCTTGTATATTTGTTGGATATCCTAACCATCTTAAGGAATACAAACTCATGGATCCAAAGACACATGAAATATTATTTGAGAGGAGTGTTCATTTTGAAGAGAATTGCCCAAGTTTGGCTCCTTCAACTCATATGTCCTCCTTCACGGAAAGTGATGATAGTGATTTGGAAGATCATATTCCTTCAAATTTGACTTGTAGGAAACTACCTTCATAGGGTCCACAAATAGTTGATGATATTCCTTCTTCTTCTTCCACTAGACCTTGTTGAGCACAACAAATAATTGATTTAGTAGGTTCATTGGTGGGGAATCCTTTAGATACTAGGAGGACAAGGTCACAACACAAATCATTTCCACACGCTTAGATTTCCATTTCTTATAATCTATAGTGATTTAAGGAAGCATCAAGGGTTCCTAAATGGGATGAGACCATGGAGGAAGAATACAACTCTTTAATGGAAAAAAAAAAACTTGGGACTTAGTTCCTCTTCCTACGGGAAGAAAGTTGGTTCAATGTAAGTGGATCTATTAGACCAAGTTTGCAATAGATGGAAGTGTGGATAAGTATAAGGCTAGAATTTTTGCCAAAGGTTTCTCATAAGTTCCTAGTATTGACTATACTAAGATCTTTGCACCAGTAGTTAAGATGAACTCCATTCATTTGATACTAGCTATAGTTGCAACTCATGGTTGGGTTGTTGATCAGATAGATGTGAAGAGTGCATTATTGAATGGTGAACTTCTTGAAGAGATTTATATGGAGCAGCCTGAGGGATTCATATAGGATTCTACTTTGGTTAGCAAGTTGAAGAAGTCTATCTTGTTGACATTCCAGTCATGTTTGTTATTAGTGACATACACTTATTTAGATTACGAGTTCATACCAAGCATATTGTATAGTTAACAATGTTAACCAAGAATTTTAGTTGCTACTGAGTCCTATGGATAGATTCTAGTTTGAACTAAGTAGTTACTGTAGAGTTGATGAACAACAATGTAAACCAAGCATTTTAGTGTATGCCAAGTTTACCAGTGCAAACCATGTTGTGTAGTGTTTACCAAGTTTGTAGTTGATGTGATGTGAGTCTAGTGTTGCCTAAGCTACTTAGTGTTAACCACAAGACTCAGTTTATATTGAGCTTGAGGTGATAGTTTTTACCAAGCTATGTAGTGTGAATCAAGTGATTCAATTTACATGCTAAGTTGTATAGTATTCGCTGAGTCACTAGTATAGACTAAGTTCAAGACTACTTGAAAGTAATCAATATGAACTGAGATTCTATGTCTATCGAGTGCATGATGATGCTGAGCATTAAAAGTGGATGCCAAGTATCAAAATCTCATCGAGTCAGTCTTTAGAGCTTAAGTTTCTACACTTTGGCCAACTTTGTAATATTTGTGTAAACTTGTATTATGGCCAACTTTGTAATTATGTAATTGGATTGATATATATGTAATGTATTGAATCACATCCAAATCATCATGTAAGGAACTAATGTAATCATTAGAGAACAAAAAAAGAGTGAATTACAAAGGCTACAACAATATAAGGAGTAGCAAAGATTCATCTATCACAACAAGGTGATTTGTACACTCAAAGGAATCTCATTCAATAAACCAAGTTGTAGATCAAAGATTAGCTACTATTTCATCCTAATAGGTGGATTAGTCAAATTCTTTAATAAGGTAGACCTAACATTCTTATGTAAATCTCTTTACCAAGTGCATACTTCATTCTATATTTGTAAATCCTTTTTTGAGGTGGGCCTAGTAGTCCTTATTGCTCCTAATAGGGTAGATCATTAGAAGTGATCATTGTAAACCTTAATAGGATAAATTTATACTATAGTACTAAAGCTTGTGGGTATCATCCCCACCTAGTTTTAATTTCTATTTGAAAGGTTTCTGCATCACCAAATCTTGTGTCAAAGTGTTTTGTATGATTTCATTCTTTTCAGTTTCTCATGCATGAAGTTAGATTAGAATTCATAAAAAAGTTTAATTGCTAATTAGGATAAAAGTTTTAGAAGTTACTAATTCACCCCAACCCTCTTAGTAACTTAGTTTGTCATAATATTCCCAACAATTGGGATCAAAGCATTGTGATTCTTAGTGAAAAGTTTAGCAGCTTGAACAAAGATCAAAGGAAATGGAGGTATTTAGACTTAACAAAGCTATTGATAATGAGAAGCTAGATTTGGAATTGGCTATTGAAAAACTAAAGAAAGCAAAAGAGAAACTCTCCCAATCCATGAAAAGAAGAAAAGATCTTGCAATATAAATGAATGACTCACTCTACATTGAAGAAAGAATTGAAGACATCATTTCAAACAATTCAGGTGAAGCTAATGAAGAAATTAAAAAACTATTGGAAAAGAATAATACTCTCCAAGAAAAAGTAAGAAAACTAAGAAGAGTGCAAGAAATTTAGTCAATGAGATTGTGTGAAGTCATGGAAGAGAAAAAAAAGATAAGAGAAGAGATAGAAGGAAAGAACTATAAAATTTAGCACCTATCCCTTCAACAAGTAGACTTCATTGATCAACTCAATGCAAATGAAGAAATAATGATGAAATCCCAAGCATGAATGAATCATTTGAATGAGAAAAGTCATTATAGACAAAAAGAAAAGAAGGAATTGGATATATAGAAGAAGGTAAAACATCCAAGTAAGGAGCTCAAAGGAACCAAAAACCTATTTGCAGTCACTGTGGTAAGATAGGTCATACTTCAAACAAATGTTGGAGCAATGGGAAAGAAAAATTCAATGGAAAGTGCTACAACTATAATCAGCATGGTCATAGAGAAAATGAATGCAAAGAGAAACCAAAATTTGAAGGCAAATGTCACAAATGTAAGAAGCATGGGTACAAGTCATCAGAATGCAAAACTAAGATATTGAATCCAACAAAAAAAATTGTGAAAGCTATATTTTGTTGGGACTATAACACTTGGTGTAGATGTCATTATAGTGGAGAATTTGGACACATTGGAATACACTGTGTAAAATATTACACGAGGAAAAGAGATACTACCAAAAGATGTTTCATTTGTATAGAACTTGGTCATTTAACCAAGAACTGTATGAATGCTAGAAGAATAGAAGATGAAAAGAAGGCAAAAGTTGGTAAAATCAAAAAATAAATGAGACAACAATAGGTTCCAAAGTCTATCAAGAATGTAAGTTCGAGCAATAATGATCAAGTCACTCAAGAATTAGGACTTAATTTCTTAGAGGAGAACTAGAACTAGGCTACCAAAGAAGACATCTAAACAAGTTCCAGTTGATAGGACAAAAGATCCATGTCAACATTCAAGATATAAATGGATCACCGAGTAAAAGGGGTACCAGTTACTACTAAGTTACCTTCCTTACTGAGTGATCTTGAGTCACAGACTCTACAGAGCAAGGTAGGGAGTAACTAAATTTTATATGGTTACCAAATGATGGAAGATTCTACTAAGTAATCAATGAAATAAAAGTGGATGATAGTCTGTCAATTTGATCTAACATTTGTACTAGGAATTTATGGAGAAATTCGATAAAAGGAATGAAATCAAAGTCATTTTTACCATGAATTTTCAAGAGTTATTTGTGCAGAGTGATCTTCAAGAGCATTCAAGCGATTTGAGTGAATTTTTACCAAAAAATTTTGAATTCTCTAAAACCCTACTGAGTAAAGATGGTAGCTACCAACAACAAAGAAAAGTGAGGATCAAACATGTTGGTTCATGGTGTAGAATGGAAGACACCAAATTTTAAGCTCACTCTTGTAGTTGTTGAAACCCTAGATCTGAGTGGAATGTAGTCACAAATCCCTCCCAAGGTATTGTTGATCAATGATATATGTTCTCATTTTAAATGTGCAATTTAAGATATTGGTACTCTAGAAATGGATGAATCTTTAAAGGAGTTATGCATTGATGGAGTTTTGAAACCTAAGAACCAACATCTCGAAGCCAAATATTTAACCCATATTCCTCACATGCCCCATGATTTCCAAGTGAAATGGATTAGGTTTATCCTCAATCGTATGCACAATGGATAGTTGTGGTTGGAGCAACCAATTTTGATGATCCACAAGATCACTGGTCTCCCTATGTTGGCTAAAGCTATAATGACAAAAACCCTAGGTTGAGTCAGACTGGAGAAGAAAACCCTAGCCAAGTGGGATGGTAGGGGAATAAAAATTAGTAGTGTCACTGACATGGAATTGAAGTTTGGTATTTGTGTCATTGCATACTAGATCTACAGTTTGAGCAAGTTGAATAGTGTGTTGTGTAAAGCCGTAGACTTGGCATACAAGGTAGTCAAGAATAACCTATCTCTTGACCTTGCCAAGCTAATGTTGAATCAATTCAACAAAAACATTGAGAGCATTAGGACATCAAACAATAATCTGAGTAAGTTTGGTTCTCTTTTGACATGTTTATTCTTTTATGTTCAAAAATTATTTCCATCAAAAGGTATTGTTGTATGGAGGAAAGATGTGCCAGTACTTTATCAAGTTAATGAATACATTATTGAGATGGGAGAAAATTACTCTAGTATCATGGAAAAAATATTTTGATGCATTCAAGGAGAAAATGAATAATAGATACTGAATCCCCAAGAAGCTAGTTGAGGATTATAAAGATGATGTTTGTTTTATGGTGGATAGTGATAAGGTATACATTTAGTCAATTAGGCCTAGAATTGCATAGGTGGAACCTCTAGGATATGAAGTAGACATTGATGAAACAAAAGATATAATTGAGGCACTAATAAATGAACCTGTTGACCCTAAGGATGCATATTTTGCCACATGTGATAAGGCTAGGGCCTAGATAGAACTAGAGATCAAGCTCCCTCGAGCAGTTAACAAAGGCAAGGAAAGGATTGCCAAGTTGAAAACAAGTTCTACTCTCTTGTTGACCGAGGGAAAAGGTGAAGATGAAGAAGAAGAGGATGAAAAATTAGAGGAAGAGAAGCCATTGAAGAAAAAGGGCAAGATAATCATTATTAAGCCTTCCAAAACAACCACTATAGTATTCACTAGGAGATCCTCTAGAAAGAAAGCAAAAAAGAAGGTGGAAACATAATCTTCAAGAGGTCTCCACCTACATTTGAAGAGATGATGAAAGTATTGGAATTAGGTTCTAGGATAAATATTGGAAATATAGATGGCGTAACTGAGAAGGGAGGGTGAATCAATTACTACAAAAACAAATCCACAGATTCCTTAGATGTCTAATAAAACTATTTACTACTATCACTTAGTAAATATACAAAATTTGATGTAACTCGATAAATGCAGTGTATGTTAACTTATTACTAATCCTTAAACATTCACAGTGATTAACATGTAAGAATAAAGGAAATAACATGAACACATGAGACACCAAATTTAACGTGGAAACCTAATATGGGAAAAACCACCCAATAACTAGCTACTAATTTTCATTCTTTTGAAGTGAGCCCTATTAGGAGCCAACCTAGTTAAAGGTTACAAAACACACTACTAGGTGTGACCTTATTAGAGGATTTAATCACCCTGTTAGCAGTGGCCTTGCAAAAGGTCTTTAGAAAAATTCAATGGAATTGTCACCTTGTTAGAGGATTTAAAAATGGTTGTTAAACCAACTCTACTAAGAGATTTTGGAATCACTGCTACAATGGTAAGAAAGTAACAATGAGATGACCTGAATGAGATGCAATTAAATTGCTGATTATAGATCTCTATTCTTCTTCACTAGATCCTTCCTAATCAAATATAACTTTTCTATTCCTCAAGGATATTTAACCATCCTTCGAATTTTCTCACACTTTCCTCTTCAAACAATTAATACAATAGCATACTCACTCATACTTTAGAATTCTCAATTTGACCTTTCATATATACCTTTTAGATTATCAAGTCAGCCGAATTACAGCTTACAATTACCAATAATCATTACTTCAATCTACTAGAATCAATACTTGAATTAATTAAAATTCATTGCTCAAATCAACAAAATCCTTCATTAGCCGACCCTGCTCGATAAACATTGTTCCTAAAAAGATTTTTTGTGTTAACCAAAAGAAGCTTGGTTAACACTGTGAACCCTACAAAATCCTTTGGAGACTGAGTGAACTTAGTAAATACTAACTTCCCTTTATTAACCATGTGAGCTTGGTTAACACTACCTTCTGCCACATTTTCCTTTGATGCTTGAGTGAGCTCAGTAGACACTGTCTACGTAGGGTAATGTCCAGAAATGCTTGGTAGACACAAAAAATTGCCTTGCTAACCAACTGAGCTTGGTAGACATTGATTGATAACTGATATGACATTTGTGTGACATCAAAGGCAACACACAATTAGACAATTGTTTCCAAAAATAAAAAAATTCAAGGTGTTAAAATATGAAACCAGAATAGCTGTTGAGTAGAAGCAGATTAAAGACATGCTAATATCCAAGATGGGAAAATGGAAATACTTACCTGATTAGCTCACTTAGCAGATTCTAGATGCATTATTGAATGAAATTAGGCCAAGATGGGAATAGGAAATGAAATTTGCAAAGGATATTCATGAATAGACCCTGAGGCAACTTGTGCCAAACTTGAATGACAAGGAAGTGAATAAATCTTTAAAGAAAAATGAAGAAAAAATAACTTTAAGATTCAATACTTGTCTTATTTTATTGAATGAAATAGAGCGTGTTGTGAAGAATGCAACAAATACATGGAAGAATAACTATCTTCTTCACAAACCAAGTGATTTTCCAATAAGTATAAGTGAAAAGGATGATGATGATCAAGAAAAGGATGAAGAAAAAAATGATGAAGAAGTAACACATTTTGATAATGAGGATGATGAAGAGGAACAAGTACAAGGAGCTATCGAGGAAGGAACACATGATGTTGAGGAAAGTGACCCATTTAAGATTGCTATTGTAGTTATTTCCTCACTTCCTCACTCTCTAGTGGGTGAACCCACAATAGTGGGTTACACTTTTTTGGAGGAAGAAATTCCTCCAAAAAAGCGCTGAGGCAAAAAATCGTCCAAGCAGTTTCGATCGAAACTAATTTTAAAAGTTTCTATCGAAAAACTCAAGTTTCGATGGAATGTTACTTTCGATTGAAACCCGCTTAATACAAAGGTTTCCATTGAAACTTTGGTCAAGTTTCCATTGAAACTTGGAAACGCAGGTTTCTACGTGGGTTTCAAGTTTTGATCGAAACCCTAAACCGCTTGAATAAATAGGGGCACAACCAATTTTCTTCTCATTATTTTGATCAAAAGTTAGAGAGAGACTGACATCCACCTCATCAACCATCCGAAAAAGGTATGAAATACTTGTTTTTTTTCCTTCCAATGTTGTTTTAGTTAAAATTTATGTGTTTTTAGTATATTTTATTAATTTTTTAGTATATTTTATTATTTTTTATATATGTTTCTTTATATATTTATTTTACTATTCATGCTTAAGCCTCTAATGTCATTGTGGATCTATGAATGCACAAATAAGATATTTTTCATCCATACTAGATCTAAATATATAATATTATCTTTTAATAAAGTTTATTTAAGTACACTAACTATTTTACCTAATCTAAACTCTAAAACCAGCCATAGTTCCATGACCTTTAAAAAAATCTCTAACATAATTCTAACTTCAACTATAAGCTTTACTCCAATTTTAATCATAACTGAAATGCTAACCCTAATTTTTTAAAACCCCAATATAGTCATTTGAGATGTACTTAATTACCTCATTATGTGATGATTTAATGGCATAAAGGCCATACATCACAACATGTGCTTACATGTTGGTTAAGAACACTATGGTGACAAGATGGGCGTGAGGGTCTAAGGTTACTCAATTGATAAAAAATTATTACTAACCTTTGTAGGTGATTGGTGAGCATACCTAGATGAATTACTTAATGGTGCTGATCATATGATAGATAACACTGTGCCTTCATGATGTGCTTATTGTTCCATGTTCGACGTGTAGGTCGACATTTTCTATGATGCCCATTAACGTATGATGCTTTACATTATACTTTGTATAGATTTAGTAAATCATGCATCTAATGAATGGATTCCTTGGATAATGTCATGTGTTACATTTGTAAATGGATAATTATTGTTAATCCTTGATTATGGCAGCAAAACAAATGTTAACTAATCAAGCTATAGTTTTCTTATTTATGTGATTCTTACAAATAATAATGTGGAAAATACTTAACAAGACATGGTTTTACATATGATAGAATAAAGTTGGACATGTAGGTCAACTTCTTCTGATATTTTCATTTATGGCATAGTCATGTGATGATATGTTGTGTTCGACAATTTGGTCGATAATTGGTTATGAAACGTAACTTTATTTGCACCTATCATTTTGACATGTATGTTGTAAAATAGAATGAAGTTACCAACTTAATTGGAAGATATTGTATCTTCTTGTTGACTCAACTAATTGTAGACAACTTTTGACTAACCTAATTTGACTTTTTGGCCTATGTGGAAAATGTATGAAAATATGATTTTCCTATGAGGATGCAGACGGGTATGTATAGATCCATCTTTTATCTATTTTGATAATATTTTTGCATTGGTATATGTGATGATCCACCATGCATGTGAATTCTACTTATAGAAATTTGTTGAGTTATTTTATTTAGTCAACTTGGTCAATGAATGACAATCAACAATTTGATCATCTTAAGTTATCTGTTTGACTCCTAGTCGATATGGTGTTTGACATAGACTTAGCTATTATGTGCCCAACTTAGAGCTTTTGGTCGACATGTGTGTTTGGGATTTGGTAAAATTATCTATTGACGTAGAACTTGGATCAATGTTACTTGACACATTTGATTGTGTGACTTTCTATCCTTGATCTTTCTATTATATTGGTTAAATGTATGTTGTTAATTTGGAGCTATATGATGCATTATGATGTAATTACATTGTATGTCACCTTTTGAAATCATATGTATGCATTATGATGATCAAATGTTGATGAGTACATTGATGATTTTATGTGTGGATGTCTTTGTATTTCATGATGATTTAAAAAATGATGAATTAGATGTATCGTGATTACATTGCTTGATTATGTTTTGTGGACACTGACCTATTGATGTGGATGAGTACCACATATTAGATGGTATGTATGGTACATATGGCACACATGGTATGAATGGATGTTTATTTATGTTACTCATGATCAAGATGTGATTAAAAGATGAGTTAAGAAGTCATAAAGTTGAACAAAATTTTGACTCCTAATATTTGAATTGATCTCCTTGAGATATTGATATTGTGAATGAGCTAAAATCACTATGAGTGTATATGTATGAGTATGCCAAGAAGTGGATATGAAGTACCTACTAGTGGGGTCAAATCCATGTGTTCCAAGGTATGATAAGTAAGCACAGGTATGTGTGTGATATCATCAAATTTTAAGGTAATATGTTACTTGAATTTTGAGAATCATAAGGAAATATTTGAATAGATATTCCATTGATATTTGATTTGTTTTATGAATTATGATGGACTGATACTTTTGTGTTGTTCCTATAATGCAACAGAGGGAATGACACATTATAATAAAGGGGGAATATTGTCGGAGAGAGGTAGCCTAACCTTGTAAAACCATAGGATGGTAATGGAATTCACACACTCACACATAGAAAATGTTCTTGAAATGATTACTTAGACATGTGCTTATATAAAATATGTGTTATTTTCTCTTTACTTATTACTTCAATATGTGTTAATATTGTCTTTAAAAATATATATAGTTTCCATGAGAGTGTATGTGTTCATTTTATTAGAAGGAATTGAAAGAAAATATCATTTAAGGAAGCAAAATTTTAAATTTATTTGTGTAGATGAAAGTCATCAATGTGAATGCATTTATTATTGTATGCCTGAATATGCGACCTCTGCTAACAAACACACTTCAACATGGTCCTTATTTGCAGATTCATCCCAGAATGAACATTGGATTGTTCATCCGAAAATTAGCCAGCAAGGTGACCTGCTGCCTTCTATCTAAAGGGAATTGCTTGTTAGATGTCCTTAGATTTGAGGTGTTTAAGCAACCAAACTCTCTAAGAATGAAGGATTTAAGAAATGAAATTAATCTATATGATTGTGCAGATTAATCTAGAATGAGAAATGCATTCTAATCTAAGAACAAGTAAAGGAAACTAGATTAATCATATGCATATTATGCTAAATGAAATTAAGCTAAGGATGCAAATATATGTAAAATATGAGCAAATGTGAGCAAATGTGAGTATGAATTCCAACAGCAATTTGATGCAAATTCCAAATTCAGCCCCTCTCAAAATGAAGAGATGAGGGTCTCTTAAATAGACTTTCCTGGAATCCATCAACAGTTGAGATCGATTTCAATCAACGGTCAAGATTAAAGGTGAAGTTCAGTCATAAAGGAAGATTCCCAAATTAAAGGGAGTTAACTGATTTAATTTGAGTAGAAAAAGGAGTTAACTGATTTAATTTGAGTAGAATAAGGAGTTAAGTGATTTAATTTGAGTAGAATAAGGAGTTAATTGATTTAATTCCTTTTTGATCAACAATGAACTGGGAATTTCCCTTTTTGAACTGAAGAAGGATTTTTGGAGAGATATTTAATTTAATAAAATGAGATATGCTCTCATAAATATCTTTCCTATTTAATTAAATAATTTCATTTAATTAATTAGAGACACTTTCTTATTTAATTAAATAACTATATTTAATTGATTAGGAATTACTCCTATTTAATTAAATAACTTTGTTTAATTAATTAAAGAATAGCCTTCCATTTAATTAAATAATTTTCTTTAATTAATTAGAAATACCTTTTCCATTTAATTAATCAAGATGGTGTATTTATTAAATTAAATAAATTTAATCCTATAGTACATTAGTCTTAGGAGATAATTTAATTTAATAAAGTATAAATACTTTTAAATTAAATTATAATTAAATCAAGTAGATTTAATGCGACTAATATGAGTACATACTATAGGAATTAAATAAGAAATGTGATGAATGCAAATTAGGGTCTTCTGCATCTGACAATTAAGTCAAGTAGCGAGTTAGATCAAGAATGTGTCTAATGAAATAGGACTTTAGCAATGATCAAAATAGACCAGAATTGGTATCATGGCAATGATCCAATTTTGGGGTATTACAATTACTATGAATAATAGAAGTTAGATTATTGATCATTAAAATATAGAATTCTTGAAATTATTCGGATATAACTGTGATTTCTTGCATATTTGCATCTAGACGATGCATTTTCTAAGGGGGGGAGGATATCACAACCCACTCCCTCTCATTCTGAATAACTTAGTATTAAATTGCCACCTAGACTAAAACAACTAAATCATTGTTAAATTAGATTCCATTACAACCGATGAACGGATAATGGAAGTTTTAAAAAGAAATAGTTACAAATGTTATTAAAAAGGAAAAAAAAATTAAAATAAAAAGATGCTCAGGAACAAAGGCTACACAGTTAGAAGAATGGTTCAAAATCTTGATAATAAGAGGTATTCTCATCTCAAAGAGGGGGAAGGCGGGGGGCAGAAGAGAAGCTTGAGCTTGTGAAGGCAGATATTCTCAACTATGACAGTTTGATAATAGCCATCAGAGTTTGCAAAGGGGTCTTTCACTCGGCCTGCCCTATTATTGAAGATTCGCTCATGGTGGGAAACATGGGAAAGATTTGGGGATGGAAGGGAGCAATTGGAAGGAAAGGAAAGTAAGCAAGCATCAATTCACAGGTTCCCATTTTCGTTAATAGAAATCATTGAATACTTGTTTGATCTCTGAATTCGAAAGTGTGAATATGTAATTTGCATGGTTTTCTTGTATTTTGATATTTGTTCCAGTATGTGAAATGATACCATAGCCATTGTATGTGAAACAATACCATAGGTTTCTTACCAAATGCTAGAGGGGATTGGGTTGTAATTTCTGACAAGAATCTATTTGTTACATATGATAGTCCCTTAGAAGTTGTGTTTGTAACCTTCTACATCTCATTAGACTGGTTCAAAAGCCACACCTTGTCTCTTTAGGGGTCTTGACACCATGTTTGTACCTGGTTCCTTTTAATTTCTTACATTGACTATAAGTGTTGGGTCTTAACACCATCCAAGACTAGTCTGGGAGTAGCGTGTCAATCTATCTTGAAGCCGATTGAAATATGAGATGCCATGTTGGACATTTTGGGCCCAATACTGATGAAGGGCCAACACCACCCTTACAAACTCACAACCAAAATCACAACAAGATGGAGATAGAGAGATGACAAAAATGCTTCATAAAGTATCCATTAATACTTGAAATTCATTGCAATATTCTCCAAATGAAAGGACTCCAAATTCTTACAATATAAGAGATATTTTCTCTCTAAGAGCTTCTACAAGAAATTACATCCGAAGAGCTTCTACTTGAAGAGCTTCTATTTTCGAACTTCCATTAGAAGAGCTTCCATTTCTTGAACTTGATTACAAATGATAATAAGCCTTGCTTAAATAGGCACTTCTAACCCAAGACATTACAAACACAACCAATGTGGGATAAAAGGTAAATACAAATACTTTTAAATAAATATTAAATTCCCACCCAAATACAACTAAGCACCCAACAAATATTAAATACATGATTTATCCAAAATCTTTTAGAATTTCCACCTACACACCTTGATTAATGGAATGACAACTATTTTTCTTATTTTTTTATTTACGCTACCTATGCACCTTGAAAATAGAAATTCCTCTTTTCTCCTTTTTCCCTTATTTTTCTATTTTTTATTATTTTCTTTCCATTTTCATCATTTTCTCTCTCCTCCACAATTTTTTTTATTTTTTATTTATTTATTATTTTTTTCTCTTTCTTTTTTTTCTAATAATTTAATTTTCCCATGCAAGATGCTCCTGCATCAGACTCACTTGGTAGATAGAAAAGTGTGTCCCACACTTTGATGTCAAAAGAGAGATATAGAACCATCTTCATCTTCACCACAAGATTCCACCTCAATAGGGACAAGAAAACCAACATACAAATCTTCCACATTTTATTTTATTTTTTGCTGATGCATGATGCTGCTGCATCCGACTCCCATGGTAGGAAAAATTTTGTGAATATGGATTCACAAAATGAAGTAGCCACTGTTGACAAATTTTTTTTCTCTTCCTCCAACACATAGCTGGAACAAGTATTCGGTGCTGATATATTTCCTTCTTTCTTCTTTTCCAACACCTAGTCAGAACAAGTGTTTGTTGTTGAAATCTCTCATCTGCAATGAACTCTATCCAAGTACAACTCTCACCCTCATTCAATCTTGTTGAATTAATCACACCTGTAATAAATCTGGCAACACCATACCAATCTTCCTTTGCATACCATACATGACTAACAAGATCCTCATGCAAACCATCATCAATATCTTTTAAACTCATATCAAAGACAACATCCCATGATTCATAAAAATTTACCTCTTTGACATATTCATCTGCGCTTGCTTCTTTCATGTCGTCAACAATGCATGTAACTACTTCATTTGCTTGATCTTCGACGAAGGCACTATATTCTTCCTCCATTGCTGCAATCTTCAAATCATGTTGATCTATTTCAAGTTCATAAATCTTGCCATCTTCATGCTCTTCCTCTTCTCTTTCATCTTCTTCAACTTTAGGTTCACAAATAATTTCCTCTACATCCTCTTGCTCTTCCACTAGATCATCTTTCTTTTCCACATCCAAGGAATTATCAACATCTCTTTTCTGGTGACATGCTCTTCGTTTCCGCAACTCAGCTTCTAATTCATTCACTTGCTTCTGCAAATCAACTAGCAATGATTGTTGATTTCTTGCTCTAAATTTCTCAAGTCGAGGAATCCTCAGAATCCATCCAATCACAAAAGTCATCTTCTTCTTTCTCTTCTCCATAATCAAGTCTTTAGAAGACAAATCTCGTCCAAAACAAGAACCTCGTGCAAACTACCTCATAGTCAGCGCTCTATCTACACAATCAAGAACTTCTTCACAAACTTCACCCAACTCAAGGTCCTGGTGCAAACTGCCTCACTTTCGGCGATCTGTCCACATGCTCAGGAACTCGCACTCTAATACCACTGATGTAGTACTACTCTGCTACCACTAAAAAATGTATTGTTTGATACCACTCATGAAGGGCCAACACCACCCTTACAAACTCACAACCAAAATCACAACAAGATGGAGATAGAGAGATGACAAAAATGCTTCATAAAGCATCCATTAATACTTGAAATTTATTACAATATTCTCCAAATGAAAGGACTCCAAATTCTTACAATATAAGAGATATTTTCTCTCTAAGAGCTTCTACAAGAAATTACATCCGAAGAGCTTCTACTTGAAGAGCTTCTATTTTTGAACTTCCATTAGAAGAGCTTCCATTTCTTGAACTTGATTACAAACGATAATAAGCCTTGCTTAAATAGGCACTTCTAACCCAAGACATTACAAACACAACCAATGTGGGATAAAAGGTAAATACAACTGATTTTAAATAAATATTAAATTCCCACCCAAATACAACTAAGCACCCAACAAATATTAAATACATGATTTATCTAAAATCTTTTAGAATTTCCACCTACACACCTTGATTAATGGAATGACAACTATTTTTCTTATTTTTTTATTTACGCCACCTATGCACCTTGAAAATAGAAATTCCTCTTTTCTCCTTTTTCCCTTATTTTTCTATTTTTTATTATTTTCTTTCCATTTTCGTCACTTTCTCTCTCCTCCACAATTTTTTTATTATTTTTTTTCTCTTTCTTTTTTTTCTAATAATTTAATTTTCCCATGCAAGATGCTCCTGCATCAGAAAAGAACCAGTAAAATATCCTCTCTTTGTTCGGAACTTAGTCGCAACTTAAGGAATGGGTTTGTTTTTATGCGCAGTTATATGGTATTGTATAAACATGGATTAAGTTTGAGCCATTTTTAATAGTTTTCATAGTGAAATAGTCATGAATTAGATAGTGACTTTATCCAATATTATATTGACTTAGGAGCCATCCCAAATCAAGGGAGAAAGAGAAATTGTGTACATAGATCACCATGATGGATACGACTACCATTGATTCTTCTTCAAGTGTTTATGTTCTATTTAAACTTTACTCCAAAATTTTGAACAGAGTATTGAAATATTCTATATATGTTCTTTAAAAAAAAGAGAGGAAAAACTATATGTATTTACATTAGTCACACAATGTTAAATCAACATTTAAGTGTTGGGCTAAACCATAGAAAAGAATGGACATATGTCTTTTTCATACACAAAAGTAATCATTTATTTTACCATGACTTTATCAACTATGTTTAGGGACTGGTAACTCATAGAAGGATGTTGACCTATAAATTATCATGTTACATAGATGTGGTCATTTCATTATGCATACGTGACATTTTAGAAAAGACATTATTGTATTTCTCATTGCCTCCTACATTATATATAGATTATGATCTCACGATGAATGGAAAGTAATGGTGTCATTCTTGTTACTTACTATACATCTTGTGTATTTATGATTTATGAGAGGAATTCAAGATAGTATAACATGCCAGGACTATGAATTGATGGAGAAAGATTTTTCTTGTTAGCTATGTGAATGGTTTAATATATGCGTATTTATAGAATGTGCTAATTATTGAATTGATGGTAGTACTTGTTGCACTTTTGAAAGTTGGACTAAATTTCTTGCTAGAGATGAGCTAAGATAATGTAATAAAATGATCTATGATAAATGGAATTTATGGTTTTATCCTTGTAAGTGGATGGGTATATGGAAGTCAATGATGGATATACCCTGTTATGTTTTTAATTACTATAAATGATGGAGAAGGGATTGTGAAACTGAAGTGATAACTATCAAAATTTTGTTTTGATTATTTGGTTATCTAATTAATGTTCTTGACATTATTTGTGTAGCACGACTCCATTTCTCCTCTAAGTTTAACTTGTTTAGACTATTTCGATGTCAGGCTGGGTATCTTTCATGTCAAGAAAGATTTCGGGGAAGCTTAACAGCTTCGTGGTAGGGTGGTAAAGCACTCCTACAATATTCTCACCCTTGTGTTCTTAGACAAGTTCTGGAGCTCTTTTCAACTTGGTCGTCATGGTTAGACCATTGGTATCTGGTATCTGGTATTGGTAATCTGGTATGAGATTATGTTTTCTTTAAATTTGAGCATATATGTATATGTACCATTTTAGTTAAAGTTAATGATAGTTAATCAACTAATGTTGACTGGTCAATATTCAAATGACTTGACTCTCATTGATTTTCTGCATTTTATGGAAACTATTGATGTGGCTTTTGTATTGCAGGGGCAATTGTTACACCTTGACCCTAAAGCTTAATATTAGTAGTAACACTTATGCTAGCCATCCCCAAACCTAACTATATTTTTATTCCAACTTTTAACTCTAATTTTCTAACCATGATTTAAAAAACCGCACCATTTAACCTCAATGCAAAACCCTAAACCTAAACTTTATCCTAGAGTATGTGTGTGTGTGTGTATATGCATATATAGATCTATATATGCATATGTGTCATGATATGTATATTTTCACATATCACGTGCACGTGTGTGTATACATATGCACACATATGCACATATATACACACACATGATAGATATATGTGTAAATATACATATCATGTACATATACACATATATCTATATATTCATATATATGCACATATTTACTTCATGGACCTAAATTACACTTGAGAAGTTTATGTACACACATATGTCTAAAACCTTTGAACATTCAATCTAACTTAGATAGAAATATATCTTGCACACATGTAGTTCTTAAAAGGTCCTTGAGTTACAAACATTATATATAACAACATGTGTGTTTTAAAATTTAGTTTTTTTAAGGTATATGTTCATTTATGTTTTAGGACTTCTATATATATGTGCACATGTACACATGTTTAATTTTATTAAAAAAAATTAGATAAAAGTTTTTTAATTTGTCAAATTGTACATACATATACATGTTAATATAAATTTCAAGTTTATTAAATGTCATACATTTTAATTTTAATTTTCAAGTTTACACATTATACACGCACCTGTACATACATTGACATGGCTGATCAACAGCCTTCTATCCCCCCCAAGCAGCCTGTCCCCCTCGAGTAGTCTATACCTGGGCTCGAATAGCCTATCCTAGGCCCTGAGCAATAGCCTATACTCGAGCTCAAGCAGCCTATCCTGGGCCCTGAGCAGTAGCCTATCCCCCCTAAGTAGCATCATGTCTCTAGTGATCAGCTACCTATCCCACCTCAGGAGCTCTATGATCACACTAACTAGGAGATTCATAGACTTTAGGAATCCCTAACTAGTGGTACATGCTCTAGTGTTTATAGTGGTACATGCCACAGTATCTTACGTAGCCTGACATTTATTTGAGATGAGATTCATGGTGCTACCCCATATTCTGCACATACTATATAGACTGTCCTTGACAGTAAGAGACGAGAGGTCTCCTTTGGTCTTTCACTCTAGGAGGTGTAGGGCTTGGTGCCCAAAGATGTCCTAAAGAGGGAATGTTTCCCTCATTATGTTTCACAAAAGTATGTGAAGGGGTATTCTCCCCTTAAGTGTACAAATCCATAGATGGCTGCATTGATATACCCACACTTTCTTGCTGCCCATGTCATTATCCAAATAACTGTTGGAATATTCAAATATGGAAAGAGTACTTATGAGAGGGGGGGGGGGGGGGGGTGGTGTGAATCATAAGTATCAAACTTTAGCCAATAAAAATTTTTAACTGAAAGTAAATTGCATGCATGTGAATACATCAAATAAAAATTCATGCATCAATAACTCATAACACAGGAATTTTGGTAACCCAGAAACCCTCCAGGAATAAGAAGGTAAAACTGGGGTGGGGATGATACCCACAAAAATTACTACAGCAATATTGTTCAACCACTTCTGATGGTTTGCCCTGTTAAAGGCTTTACACTGTGTCAATAGTGACCTGATTAGAGGATTTCAAACACTTAACATGAAGTGTTACCCTGTTAAAGGATTTCATCACCTAGTTAAAGGATTTATCGAAATAGCTATTAAGCTAACCTATCACCATAGGATTTTCATTATAATACAATTGCTAGAGAGTATTAGGTACAATAAACCTGACTAATTACAATCCTTGATTGCTGATTGTAGGCCCTTGTTATGCTTTCTCTGATTTGGATCCTTTTTGCGATCTGAATAATCCTCACTTCTGAAAATATAACTCCTTGCGAACCCTTGTATGTCTTCTCACACCTCTTATCTTATTCCTCATTTTTTACTTTACAATGAAGTTTCATCTTCCTTATAAAGACATTTGAAAATTTAGGGTTAGGTATGAATCTACGATCCACATTCAATCTTCATTTTCTGTTCAATACTTATCTTTGTTGATTGGTTGCATGCCTTTATCTTTTTTCTTATTGGCTGCATGCAAATTGCATAGTAAAAATAAAAGATTCGATCTCATCATTAAATCCTTTGAGATTTACCTTATGTTGGCTGTAAAAATTGTTTGCATCATAGTTTGTGCAATTACAAACTCTTATGTTGATATACTGAGTTACTCAGCTCCTAAAGTATTGCAAGCACTCGGCACATGCTATTTCCTGGATAGCTCGGCATCTTAACAACATTGTATTACTCGACACCTTAAGTAGCTTGACACTTTATGTTACTTAGTACTTGTCACCATTCGGCACTTGTTAACACTCGGCACCTTGTACTGCTTGGCACTTATACTTCACTCGGTAACTGATCTTTACTTAGTATCTAATTTTCACTCAGCAGCTGATCTTCACTCGGCATGCATGATGTACTTGGCTTCCAATGCGGAATATGTTTAAGTGTGTTGGCACTCAAGTGTCAAAAACCATTATGAGGTTAACAATAATGACCAAATTCCACTCTATTTTTCTCGACAACTTTATGCAGAGGTTTGCTTACGTAGGGCGATGAACTGCATATATTTACTAGGACATTTAGGATAGGGGCATGGTAGACTGGCTGATAGGCAGCCAGGTCATCACCCACTGGCACATAGATCATTTGTTAGAGAGAGGGAACCTGCTATTTCCCCTATGTTAGGTCCATCAACTAATGAGGCCATGCATAGCACTCAGTTATGTGGGGTCATTTAGGGAGTTGGAGAGATTGTAGTAGCCGTCAGATCTATTTTGAGTGATGAGGTTGGTAAGTATTTGATGTCTCGTCAGTATTCTAGATCATCATCCTATGCTTCATCTTTAGGAGACTTGTATAGTGTATTAGGCATCCCTTCAGTGGCTAGCTTAGAGGATCTCACTGGAGTGTTGGCTTGAGATACTATGATTGGTCTAGCTAAGGATCTATTAGATACATATAGATTTGTATCAGAGCATCTTGGCATAGCCATATCAGATGTTCGAGGTCATGTCCATGTTAGTACTAGGACACATCCTCAGCCATATTCCTCTCATTGATCAAGTAGTTTTCATGGCGGTAGTGCACATGATGATCCACCTAATAACCACTCTTTTGCTCTAAAGAGACATATACATACCACAAACCCTTTAGCTAATGTTACAGTGTAGGCTTAGAGTTCAAATGTGGGCCTTAATGATGTTGATTTGAGCTTTTTGACCATAGGATGGATGGAATTTTTGACACTTGATGATTCTACTTCTATGCCATCTCATCTACATAGTCCACTTGGCTCATCATTATTAGGACATGTACCAGCCACCAGTCATGGGGCTCGCATAGATGCAGAGATTGACCTTGATGCGACGTAACAAAATTTGGATGCATTAGTGGACATGATCGATGCTAGGAAATTCGAGTATTATCAGATGCCACCATCTACACAAGTAAATTTTGTTTTGTTCATGTTAAAATTTCAATCATTTGAAACTAATTTAATTTAGACATGTGCATGTGTGCACATGTATGTATATCATGCACGTAGATTCAAAACTAATCATGTAGAGAAATTTTAATTTGATGTGTTGCACGTGCACATGTACAATGTAGGGGGACATGCCTCTTTTTACTCTAGCTTTGATGCTAGATCATGTACATTGTCGAGACTCATTGGGTGATGTTAGTAGTGGATAGGTAATGTTTATTTATGTTTTGATTATGTGTACATGTATTTCAATATCACTTTATCTTGATTAAATGTATGTATGTATTGATATCACTTTCTCTTGAATTTATATATAGGGTTCAACACATCCTAGTGAGCACCTTGATACTAGTCAGTCTTCAAACCGCACTGTGAGGAGGCATGGTAATGATAGTCCTACTCTTGATGATCTATAGTTTTTTTTATCTAGATGATTTGTTCTAGACTTTCATCCAGAGAGACATTCATATATTAGGTAGACACTTTATATACACACATGATGCGTGTTATATTTATATTTGATTTGATATAGATGTACCTGGATCTACATGCCTACATGTATGCACACTATTTATATTGGATATTATCTTTTGATAGATCTCTAGATAGATACATGTTACATTATGTTGTGGAATCTAATGTACATTACAGATCTAGATCTAGTATATTATAAATTGTTTCTATCTAAGATATGTAAGTAATTTATTTAGATATGTACACAT
Organism: Cupressus sempervirens; assembly: GCA_028749045.1. Taxonomy (NCBI): domain Eukaryota; kingdom Viridiplantae; phylum Streptophyta; class Pinopsida; order Cupressales; family Cupressaceae; genus Cupressus; species Cupressus sempervirens. Next base: position 212,395,873 of record CM053788.1, on the reverse strand, counting down.
GTTTAATATATTGATCATATATATATATATAGTTCATGTAATTTAAATGTCTGGTAATATATCATGTATTAAATGTTCAAGTATCAGGTAATTAGTTGTACATAATTCCTAACTCGAGTAAATCTATAGAACTCATCCCTTTTATTTGTACACATATCCTAGAATTTTATCCCCTTAAGCCCAATGTTCTAAAATTCAAGTCCAACTTAAAACATGTACATGTTCAAAATTTAGTTAAACAAATTGCAATTTGAACTTGGAAGCTCACATGTCAAGTAATTAGTTAAATCGAAAGCTCACATGTCCTAAAATTGAAGGCAAATGTCCTAATTAGTTAAATTGAAAGTGTACATGTGTTCTAAAATTGACAAGTTAAATGAAATAGAAAGTTCAATATAATAGAAAGTTAAATGAATTCAAGACATTGAGTTAAAAGTGAAAGAGTAAAAGTTCAATTTAGAAAATTAGTTATTCCACCAAATTTCAAATTGATCAAATAATTGTTCAACCAAATTTGAAATAGTTTGAACCAAATTTCAAATTGTTCTTGAGTTACATTTCAAATTTTAATAATAGTGAAATTTTAATTTGTACATATATTCTAGAATTTTATCGGGCCCTTAAGCCCAATGTTCTTATTCAAGTCCAACTTAAAACATGTACATGTTCAAAATTTAGTTAAACAAATTGCAATTTGAACTTGAAAGCTCACATGTCCTAAAATTGAAAGCTCACATGTCCTGAAATTGAAAGCACATGTCCTAATTAGTTAAACTGAAAGTGTACATGTGTCCTAAAATTGACAAGTTAAGTGAAATAAAAAGTTCAATATAATTAATTTTACAGACTCCTAATTTCATCCCCTTAAGACAAGTGGTGTTCAAATTTCTTTCCCTCGAGGTGCACATGTCAAGTAATTAGTGTACACACATACATATAAGTTCATAATTTCTATAATTAGTTACTTTATGGCAATTTGAATTCAAGACATCGAGTTAAAAATGAAAGAGTAAAAGTTCAATTTAGAAAATTAGTTATTCCACCAAATTTCAAATTGATCAAATGATTGTTCAACCAAATTTCAAATGGTTTGAACCAAATTTCAAATTGTTCTTGAATTAAATTTCAAATTAGGAGTTGTTTCTATCTCATATCAAGTGGGTCAGCTCATTCTTGGATAACATTTAATATTTTCTCATGATCATCAATATGGAGCCTCCACTTACGTACTCTAGGTCCTTTGACTGGATGAAGAGTTAGACCAGTGGCAATACCATGGTTACTATATTGATATACCTTATTGTTAGGTTGATAATTGGTGAAATGAATACCATTTTTAAGTACTTTTATTTGCTTCAAATATGTTCCTTGTACAACAACAGAACCTGAACATGTACACATTTAAAAAATACATCAATCTTGAATTTAAGTCAAAGAATTTGAATTCATTGAAAACATAGATACTTGACATACATATATACATAATTCAACTATATACTAACCTATGGGAAAAATAATTTCATCACTTATTTTAGTCTTTGTTAGCTTCTCTCTTTCCATGGTGCAACGTAATAAATAATAGCTAGCACCTTCTACATTTTTTGATTCTGCCATGACTGCAAAAACATTTCCTACACAAACTTATATATGTCAAAATTTTGGATACACTTCATGTACATAAGTACATATATATAATAAAAATTAACCAAAATTATGAAAAATATATACATGTACATGATCCAGGTATATATATAGTTCATACATACCAACTCTAATCAATCCTGAAATATGGTTATAACCACTAGAAATCAATGGAATATCATTATATTTTTCATCCTCAAACTCATTCGTATTAATAACATCTAGTGGCACCAAAGTCCATTCACCCACATATCCACGTTCTTGATTAATGCAACCATCATAGTCTTCATCAATACAATTAGGACAAAAAAATGAGTATTCTCTTGTGTACAATGACCACACATTACTATTTGTACTCATAACTGAATGCAAAGATCATGTCTTCTCTACCCTCTTGCATGCATGCATTGATCTTCTATCAACACTTGAATGTACACAAGGTCCATAATTTAGTTAGAGATCATCTAAGGTAACATATTAAATATAAATTTAAGATTCAATTTAAAAATATGAACAAAATAATTTATATATACTTGATACCTCCCAAAACACTCTAAATGGTATGACTCAATCCACTTGTGATGATGTGTTATCTATATTTGTTGGCACCGAAAAATGTATTTTGCACCACTCAACCACATCATGAGCATTATTAATGTGATATCCTTTATAGTCCATTTGATACTTTATTAAAGCTTGTTTGATACAAGCTCTTGCACCATCATGCTCACCCTTTCCATGTCCACTCTCAAAAAAACTCCAAATGTGTGGTATATTAAGGTATCGATGATATCTACATAATGCATAAAATGGTCTAGTTGATTTAAATTGTGTTGCACATCCATCTGACCATACAAAAGGTTTTTCTATTTTAATGTTTTTGTTTTTCAAATATTCAAAAAATGTCTTAAAACAATGTTCCACAAAATGTGTGTCATGTTCTTTGTCATCACTAATATAAAAGTGATACTCTTTTTTAATGACTCATGCTTGATCTGTACTTTCCACACCATCTAGATCAATTTGTGCATGTCAATAAGACACTTGAACCATAATAGTAACCTGCTCTGTATAGTAGTATTCTACTTGAAGTTGTTTTTGAGATATGAAAGAGTAATTCTCTGCAAAGTCAACAATAGATAGAATTGTTTTGAGTGGGAAAGTTTCTCTTAGTGTTTGAAATTGTTCTGCTTGCCACTTAGCAAAAAATGCATGGCGTATATATGGTTGAATCAATTTACAAAAATTTGACATAAATTCTCAGCCAATATCTCATCCTCTACATATTCTAACCTTGTTGATTCTTTTCCAACTTTTGTTTTTGACTTTATGTACTTATATCTCTTACATTTTATCATCCTTGTCGTATTAGTATCTTCTTCTCTCAAAGGAAATTTAGTCAAGTTACCACATGTTTCACAAGTTCCTCTTATGCAATCTATTTCACCTATTCCACAATCATTTGGTTTGTCACATAAGATTGATGTTATGAATTGACTCGGTCATGTAGGAAAAGTATTTTGAGAAGTTCAGCCACTTTCTTCTATCATCTTTCAAAACCCTTCATAGTATAGATCAAATTCAAAATGATATCGACAACAACATGTTTCAAAAGATTTATTTATCTTCACAAAATAGGGCTTCAATCTTTCAAACATTGTTTGTCCAATCTTTATGTTAGGATTTAAATTACAAAATAAGAGATACAATTCATGTTGAGTGACATCCAACCAATGTTTTGCATGTTGAATATATTCCTTAGACCCAATCCTCTGCTTGATGATATCTCTTCTATTTGGTGAAGGATGAGTATTATCAATCCAAAATTGAATAACTAAGTTCTTAACTATTTCCCCAATCCTATCAAATTGAGGAGCTCTACACATTAGTGCCCAATTGCCTTTTAATGTACTATCATTCAAATTGTTTCTCCTTTTCAGATAATGTAGTACTATCTTTTGACTATAAATGAAATGAGATGATAATGAAGAGATCTATCTATTTTGGGATGTTTTCTTATTTAAAATAGATGTCAGTGTCACTCTTCGTGCAATGGATTTATCTATAGATCTAGTTTTTCCCCCAATGGAATGTAACCCTTCCTTAACACTTTCAACAATATCTTTTTCTAGTTTAGAAGTCCTCCTCTTTTTTATACTTGCATCTATACCCAATAGCCTCAATGGCTCTTTTAATTCATCTTTAAGAAGTGAAATTGATAATAGTTGAGTTTTATCCACTATTGATAGATTCTCAAATTGTGCAATTATGTCTTTAGAATTTTTATTCGATTTCATCTTCGTAGTATGTGTAGGTTGATTAGCATATTCTCTCAATTTTTCCACATCCATTTCAATTAAATGATCTATGTTTCTATGATTAATTTTTCTCTTCAATCTTTGAGCTAAATTAGCATTCTCATTTGTTGTTTGATCTCAGGCTGCACAAGAAAAAATGAAACAAAGTCTTAAGATACAATCTCTTTAGGGGACATATATGTATACATATATACATGTTTAACTTGAGTGAAATATTATGTACTTGATTAAATTATCTAACCTTCAGATGGTCCTTCTTCAATATCCATTGCTTCATCTTTAATTTCCTCATGTCCAACATTTTCATCATCTACTAGAGTTGCATGTGCACGATATATAACAAATAAAATCAAGTAACTTTATAAGGGGAAATATCGCTTGCTAAATTTAAAAATTAAAGATATAAAGTTTGATAGAGACCTAGAAATCTAGAGAGATCTATATTATATACTTGCAAGAGATGAACATCTACCTATTTGAACTTGGGATGAACCTTCTCCAATGTCGATAGATTGTCTTGGTTAACTACGTCCTAAATAAATTCATTTATTTAAATTTAATCATAATCTAATAAAACTTAATGGACTCTAAATTATTAACATAATTGAATAAACAAGGTAATTCCCATGCTAAATAAATTTATAATTTAAATTTATTCATAATGTAATATTTACCCTAAGGACTAAATATGGACATAATTGAATAAACCCTTATGGCCTAAATACGAACATAATTTCAAATAAACTCTTAATATTAAGTTAATCTAGTAATTCTAATTTAAGATAAATATCATATTCCTAATTGGATTTAAACCCTAATCCTAACTAAATAAACTAATTAAATACATTGGAAAAAAGATTGTGCATGTGTACTTGATCTAAGATAGTATCTTGCTAGCATTTTTTGATGATTTTCATCTTCTTGTTCCTTAGTTCTTCTTCGTGCATATTTACTTGCTCTTTTATCTTTATTGCCCATATCATAAATTCTTCCTCCAAAATTCAAAAATAGGTCGAAGTTTGTCAAATATTTCTTTCTTCCCAATTCAAAAGCCAATAACTTGATTTCACATAAATGCAAATTGTAAAAAATGAAACTCATATTTATATACAATTTTTTTTATTTTATAAACCTCCTTATTAGCCGACTAGGGAAAAACCCCAAGGAGCAGACTAGAGAAACACCCCTACAGGTGGAGTAGGCATGTTCCCACTTTCATAGTTTCGATCGAAACTACCTTGATAGTTTCAATCGAAACTATTAAGAAGTTTCGATTGAAACTATGAAAGTGGTTTGCTAACTGCTTGTGTAAACAACAGATAGTTTTGATAGAAACTAAGGCATTTAGTTTCTATCAAAAGTTTGCAAAAATGTTTCGATAGAAACTAATTTTCTATTGAAATTGGCTAGATAGAAGCCCACATGAATAGTTTGAAGTTTTTTCAATGATTTCCTTTCTTCGGAGCTGAATTACCAGGTTCAAATGGAGCATTGAAGACCTAAAATTTTACATCATTGAAATACTCTGAACTAGATTTCTAATTACTATGAATTTGGTGCTTTTCAAACCTTTTAGGTACATATTTTTTTAACATGAATTAAATATAGGTTTATTATAAAAAATAAACTGAGATATTCGACACTCATGGAAAAATAGTAAATATAAAAATAATTTTTTTGAAAAATAAGTACAATCTTCATATTTGAATCACCTTTCAATCAATTTTTTTTAAAAAAAAATTGGGTAAATATATAATAAGTTACATGTGTCAAAAGTCACGTATGTCTAAATTAGTGTTATGCCAACTTTAAACTATAATAAAATATGAAATACTAATGATAAAGATATAATACCAACTCTAAGGTTTAGGTATGGATGTTAAAAAACTAAATTTGAAAGAATCAAATTGATATCCATTGTAGAAAAAAAGTTATGTGTCAAAAATAGTGTCACTCTTTAAAAGTCAAGTTTTTCATATCATACCAATTTTCGTAGGAGAAAAAATAATTCAATAAATTCAATTTTAAAAAAATAAAAAAATATATTTAGAATCTAGACATAAAATCCTAAAAGACTCTAGTTTACTTCATCTTCAATTTCCTAACTGTTAAATGAGAATTTGCATTTGAAAGTGAATGTTTTCTTGAAAATTCAGAGTTCAGTGTCAGTTTAGGAAAAAAAGTGTAACCCACTATTGTGGGCTCACCCCACTGGTAAAAATATTGACAACATCAAGCACGGAGATAGTCTCAGCAGGATTGATTATGTCTAGTACTGCAAGTACAAGCATCCAATCAATCTTTGCACCAATTCAGCTCAACAAATCATTGACTAAAGTATCAATTACTTCATCTACCAAGTTGCAGACTCTTCCCTCTTCAATAGTTTTGGATACTTCAAGTATTTGTACCACTAGTATTTCTACAATAAGTGCAATATCAATTTTTGCAGCAAGCCCTACTATTTCAACTATTGTTTCCATTTTGAATACACAAGTAATAAGTGCAAGGAAAGTTGAGATGAAGCCTCAACTAAGCACAAAATTTCTAGGAAAAGGTAAAGAAAAGTAGGAGGATGTAGATCTTGATGAGGAAATTGTGATTCCTAATAGGGATATTTCAAAACTCAATCCTGATCAAATGTAGAATTTTAGAGAATTACTTCAAAGGAAAGCCAAGCAACAGAGGCTAAGAGAGGAAAGAGACAAAGAATTTAAAATCATTGAGGATGCCAAGAATATTTTGGAAGAGGCTATAGGTATAGAGGTTGATTCTTCTCAACTAGTTTTGTATCAGTTGGTAGAAGTAGTCTAGAAGTATAATGAAGATTTAGATGGAGAAGACAAGTTATTGTAGAAAGTAGAGAAATTTTTTGAGAATAAGGTCTTAGAACTTATTGCTCAATAGATTGTCATTTACCAAGTAGAATTATCTACTATTTTGAGTTCTCTTGAAATCTCATGCACTAATGTAACTTTACTTTTTGGTAAGTTATGTGATATTTCAGGGTTTACAAAGGAAATAAAAGACAAATTATATAAGATTGATGAAGATCGTAAGGTGAGTGCTCAACAATTGCAACTTGACCAAAGTTCAAGCTCTGCCCATTTTAAAAGGATCATATTTTTGATAGATATGTAGGTAGAATTGCTTAGAGAAGAGGCCAAAATCAGATCTACTTTGATAGATATTTATAATATGATTCTCCCTAACTTGGATGCACTAAAAAGCATATTGCATATTCAAAAACCCTCATCCATGATAATAATTTCTCTATTGCAGACCATATGATTAAACTATTAGTAGAAGTATAGGTGGCATTGCACACATGTAGGGTCTTGCAAGAGAACTAGGAAAAGACCTTGGCACTCATACTAAAGGTACATTCAGATTTCTTGTCTCATTTTGGCATTAGAAAGTAAATGCATATAGTATTAATCTTTCACATTAATGTCAAAAAGTGGGAGAAGATATAAGAAGCTATAAAGGGGAGAAAATATAGAAGATATAAGGAGAAGATTTAAAGTAAATGGGGAAGAAAGATGTATAAAAAGATAGGGGGAGAAGATTGTAAGAAGAATGTAAAGCAAATATATATTTTATGTATAGTATATTGTATATTATCTATGGAGGAACATTACCATATATATAAATGTATCATTTAAAAAACAAAATTTGAAAGATCTTTAAAATAGTATACTCTACTAAATTGGAGATATAAGGTGATAAATAATTCAGTTTTGACTGATAAGTGTTTTTGTCACTCCAGTGATGTTTGTTATTAGTGACATACACTTATTCAAATTGTGAGTTCACATTGAGCATATTGTATAGTTAATATTGTTAACCAATAATTTTAGTTGCTACCAAGTCCTATGGATAGATTTTAGTTTGAACTAAGAAATTACTAAAGAGTTGATGAACAATAGTGTAAACTGAGCATTTCAATGTATGTCGAGTTTACTAGTGCAAACTGAGTGGTGTAGTGTTTACTGAGTTCATAGTTGATGTGATGTAAGTCTAGTGTTGACCAAGCTACTCAGTGTTAACCAAGAGATTCAATTTATATTGAGCTCAAGGTGATAGTGTTTACCAAGCTATGTAGTGTGAATCAAGTGATTCAATTTATATGTTGAGTTACATAGTACTTTCCAAATCACCAGTGTAGATTGAGTTCAAGACTACTTGGAACTGATCATTATAGACCAAGCTTCTATGTCTACTAAGTGCATGATGATGCCAAGAATTGATAGTGGATGCCAAGTATTAGAACCTCACTGAGTCAGTCTTCAAAGCCTAAGTTTCTACACTTTGGCTAACTTTGTAATATTTGTGTAAACTTGTATTGTAGCCAACTTTGTAATTATGTAACTAGATTGATATATACGTAATGATTTGTATCATATCCAAATCATTATGTAAAGAAGTAATATAATCATTAGAGAAGAGTAGAAGAGTGAATTAAAAATGCTACAGTAGTATAAGGAGCAACACAGATTCATCTATCACAACAAGGTGACTTGTACACTTAGGGGAATCTCATTCAGCAAACCAAGTTATAGATATTAAGAGATCAACTACTATTTCATCATAATAGGTTAATTAGTTAAATCCTTTAATAAGGTAGACCTAACAGTCTTATGTAAATCTCTTTACTAAGTGCATACTTCATTGTATATTTGTAAATCCTTTTGCAAGGTGGACCTAGCAGTCCTTATTGCTCCTAATAGGGTAGATCATTAGAAATGATCATTATAAGCCTTAACAAGCCAACTTTATACTACAATACTAAAGCTTGTGGGTATCGTCCCCACCCTATTTTTATTTTCTATTTGGAAGTTTTTTGGGTCACCAAATCTTATGTCCAAGTGTTGTGTATTCTTTCATATTTTTCAATTTTTCAGGCATGAAGTTAGATCAGAATTCATATAAAGGATTAATTTCTAATAGGGATAAAAGTTTTAGAAGTTACTAATTCACCCCTCCTCTCTTAATAACTTAGCTTGTCATAATATTTCCAACATATCTATGGTCTTAAGTAGGCTCCTTGGGCTTAGTATCCTAAGATGGATTCCTTCCTACTCTTAGCAAGATTCACCGAGTGTCATTCAGATTTGAATGTCTGCATTCTTCAGAGGGATGACTCACACTTGATACTTGTGCTTTATGTAGATGACTTGATCATTATAGGAAGTACTTCATCCATCATTGCCAATGTCAAGACTTCTTTGCAAGACAAATTTGCTATGACAAACTTGGGTTTACTTCATTATTTCCTTAGTATTGAGATCACAAAATCTTCAACTGGGATCACACTTTCTCAACCCAAATATGCTCTCAATTTGCTTGCTTAATTTCACATGAGTGACTGCAAGCCTGCACCTACTCCCTTTCTTTCAGGTGTTAAGTTATAGGTCAAGTGTTCCACTCCACTTGTTGATGCTACATTGTACAAATCATTGGTTGGAAGTTTCATCTACTTGACACATATACACCCTGACATAGCTTTTGCAGTTGGCATGTTTTCTTGCTTCATGCAAGAGCCACATGAGCTTCATTGGAGGGCTACCAAATGCATCTTTCACTACATACAATGTACACATACACATGGGATACACTATGCAGTAGGTACTGGATTACAATTGGTTGGGTATACAGAATTAGACTATGTAGGGGATCTTGATTCTCACAAGTCTACTTTAGGTTACATGTTTCATCTTGGTTCTAGCCCCATTTGTTGGTAGAGCAAGAAGCAAAATACTTTTTCTCCTTCTTTGAATAATGCTAAGTATCGAGGAGCTATCACTATGGAAATAGAAGCTATTTGGTTACATCATATTCTGAAAGAGTTTGGATTTGACATACCTAAATCCGCAATCATTCATTGTGACAATTAGAGCACTATTGAGATCTCATAACATCCAATTCAACATTAGTGGACCAAACATATTGAGGTTCATATGCACTACATTAGAGAGTTGATACATGAGTAGGTCATTGCATTGTAGTATTGTTCTATAGTAGAGTAAGTTCCAAATATCTTCACCAAACTCTTCATTGAGGTCAAATATGTTCATTTACAAGATCTCCAGGGGGTGCAGGATATTACACTAGGGGGGTCACATGACTCTTCTCTTCTTTCTTGTACATATATCTCTTTTTGGGGGAGGGTTTTTCTGATGAGGTTTTTCCTCTTTCTCTATTTTGAGAGAGATTGCATTACATTGCATCACATTATATGTCAAGCATTGAATTTATACATGGGTACCTAACATGGCCTAGTAGTTGGAACCCATCATGCATTTTCATCGTAGTATTCATGAGCTGAAGGGGGTCTTATGTAAATAATTTATTATTATTGCACTTTACTTAAGTTTACTTAGGTTAAATACATTATTTTATTATTTATCATATAGACACCTAGGAGTATACATAGTCATATGAGTTGTCTTGTTGACAACATAGGGGTTTACATATTTATCTGAGTTGTCATGTAGACAATACAATTATTCACACTCTAATTAAGCACATGGTATCTACAACATCTTTTTATGAGATAGACCTATGTAAGCTTATCCTCTCATCATCACACTAACTCCTATGCTCAATGGAGGATAATCCACTCTTGGTGGACATGTGCTTAGTTGTGAGACTTATCACTTTGATGACTCCTAGTCATTTTAGATGCCTTTATACACAAGCACTTCTAGTGTGTATGTACACGTATGATAGTCTCATTGTTGTTATTTTGATCATCCTTTATTGGTCCATATTGTGCTAGTGCTTGAGCTTCTTGATCTTGGTCTTATTTTTCCCTAAGGCAAATTCTTACACTATTGACCAATTGGTAAAAGACAATTTCAATTTTGTGGAACTCTTGTATGGAGAATACATGATGCTTCTAGACTAACACATTTTTGTGGTATGTAACTATCAACACATATTTTTTGTATGTAATAGTGTTAACACATTTTTGTTGTATGTTTAAGTTGTGTGTGATCATTGTAAATGTGAATATTCTAGTACACATGTCATCCAACTATACATGATCTTTTAGGTCTTCAGACAAAGGGAAAATTTGCATGTCCAATTTGTCATCCAAAGATGAAATATTGTGATTCAAATCTTTTTAAAAAGAAGGTTCTCCATGAGCATAGAAAATTTCTCCACAAAAATCATAAATATCAAATTACCAAAAAAAAAAATTCAATGGGAAAGAAGGGACATCATCAAAGCATCAAAGAATGACACCTCCCATATGGAAGTTGGAATATAATAGAATGAATTACCTATGAGGCCTCACCTAAATCCACATAGTATAGATCACATATTTGCATTATGGTATGTCTAATTTGATGTTTTGACATACTTTCAAGACTACAGGGTTGTAAGAAAAATTTCAATAAAGAATATAACCATTTCCACATAACCCATAATAAATACAGAATTAAAATCCACATGCAAGAGAATAGACAACATACCCAAAAAATTGTGACACAAGATATACCGTGAGAAACCCTCATTGAGGGAAAAAATCCAGCCTCCAAAAGCATCCATCATCATGTATTATTTAGTAAAAAAACTATTGCAATAAAATCATGGAAGCCTTCATGGCTGTAGCCACAACCGAGAAAACTATGTGAACAAGCATGAATCCACACATCCCATGCCATGCTTCCAACACAAATGCTCCCTTGGCTAACCTGTCAAGCCTTGTCCTGCTCAACTCTTTCCTTTCTCACTCTGACTCTATAACAACTACCCTTATGGCTGCTTATATAGTAGCAAGTCCCACAAAACCACCAAGTGGTATTACATAAACCATGTGCTAAAACCATGTGCTACCTAACCCACTGACCCCACATTTAATATTGGGCATTTAATTCTTTTCCCCAATATTAAATAATTACATGAAATATTTTCACAATGTTACAATACAACTCATCAAGAATATTCCATGGGAATCTTTACATGTTGCACATCCATCTAGGTGGAACATTACATGATAAAATAAAATAATAAAATATAACAATATTATGCAATGTGTGCAACACCCATTATCTCAACAAGGGTTATGTTATTGTAATATATGCATTTTGATGATCCACACTAATGCCTACACATTAAGACCTAAATGATATAATGATTTTGTTCACGATCTAATGTTTTCAATGTGCATTGGTA